>JAQIVE010006152.1:0-11911 GCA_034698285.1 Sminthurinus bimaculatus | reverse complement strand
TTGGTCGACGCTAATCACCCACCTAATAAACCAACAATTTTCGTATATTATCAACTATAATAAATGAAATATGATAAGAGAAAGCATTCCTACCGTCGCCAAAAATTAAAAAAAATGCATGCACCCAAACCTGAAAGTCATCTAATAAACATATCTAATAACTTAAATGACAGAAAAGCAGTGGGAATAATGTGCAACAGTGGATCAAAAAAATCATAGCTAATTAGAGTACAAATTTTAAAAAATAAAGGTTTAATGCTGTTCATTAAGTAACACCGGGGCAACAATTTGTTAAAAGTAAGTTTGTTCAATACGTATGTCAGTAATAATCTAAATTACAACATGCATAAAAGCCATGTCTTCATTTTCAATTATCTTTATTTTCTTTCAAAACAACAACAAAATAAAACGCAGTTTCATTTAAATTTCAGTATCTTATTTTGTTATTTATCACATAGACATCAAACACTATAGTGTACTCCATTTTTTGACTCTTTCACATGCATACCAGCAGGCGTACTATATGTCACACATACAACTATTTGTAATTGCGATTTACGACATCGTAACACATGCGTCATATGTATGATACGTTGATACATAATGTGACAATATAAAAAAGGTGATACAAACTAACGACAAGTATACAAAAGTAACGAGAGGAAAAAAGAAACAATAATACTTATTTAATAGTCATAACAATTTAATATTGTTGTTGGGATGAAGCACCACCGGGTCCAGCGACATTGTAACTGGCTCCAACTCCAACTTCCTGGACTTGTCCGGGCTCAAAATTAATGCTGTAATGCCCTCCATTTCCGAGGTCAAAGTTTCCTTGATATGGCCCAGCTGGTCCAGCGGGGGAGTAAGGGTTAAAAGCAGAGTGCATAACACCACCATTGTTGCCAGCAAAGTTAGCGGGCCCACTGAATCCACTTCTTCCTGAATGATGACCATGGGAAGGAAGGGATTGAGAGTATTGAGTTTGTGGCGAACTTTGATAGTGACCAGTGTGTTGACTAGAACCACCATGACTGGGACCTCCAAATCCTCCAAAAGAAGCGCGAGCGGCCTGAGGACCATCGTGATAGGGAGAAGGAGGATTGTACTGGCTGCGTCCAGATCCTCCTTCATTGTGTTGATTGTACTGACTGTAGGCAGGTGGTCCACCGTGACCTCCGTGACCTCTATGACTAGGTCCAGCGGGACCGATCCCAGCTGAATAGTGAGCTGGGGCTCCACCATAGTAATTGCCTGCAGATGGACCACCATGATAAGCTCCATTGTCATGACCACCATGAGCTGGTTTGGTTGAGACTTCATCTTTGGTTTGAGCAGCAGCAACATTTGGTTGTTTTGGCAAATGGTCTCCTACAAAACAAAACAAAACAAAAAAGAAAAGCATTAGTTTTTTGACATTAGAATTGTCAACTTACCCTAAATGGCCTTGTAACCTTTAAACGTTTACTGTCAGTTTGTTAGAAAGTTTGTCAAAATAGCGTTGTACCTTCGGCAATGAATCCATTTTTGCCGGCTGTATATTTGACAGTCAAGGCCTTGCCGTCAGCTCCAATGTAGCTATAGAATCCTCGTCGAGTACCGTCTGGGTCAACAGTCTCTCCTTGTTGAAGCCCATTGTCAGCTGCGTAGTTAAAGTTGATGGTTCCATCGTGGTTTAAAGTGCGACTGTCTGAGATCAATTGAGGATATGTTGGCTTGGCGGCCGTAGCAGCTCCACCATGGGCACCACCACCGTAACTTTGATAATTTCCTCCATGGGTGTATTGTGATTTTCCCTGAGGTTCATCGTAACTCTGATGTCCACCGTGCTTGCCTCCATGAGGACCAGCTCTGTGCTTTTGGGCACTGGAAAGTGCAGCCAGTGCACACTAAATAATAAAGACAAGATCATTTTCATTTACTTTTTTTTAAAAACAATGAAATCCAACTTTTAAATTGTCTCTTATGATATGTGTTAATCTCACTTCAATAAACGTTTAAATCACAATATATTGAAAACAGAGTTTCAAGCACGGATTCTTGAAACGAATTCATTTTAAATTCATCGTCAAAAGTGGAAAAACTCACCAGAAAAATTGATATGGTTTTCATATTTCGATCTGTCAATCAATTTAAATTTTTTTGATAAAAACGAGAGCACACAGTTTGTCACAAAACAAAGCACTCTTCCTAGAGCAAGGGAAATGAATAAGAAACACTGTATGAATTTTTATCAAAATTATTTTTAGTTAATTCAACTGCTCACAAAACAAAGGACTTGCCAACACTAAACTAGAGCTGTAAGATCAAGGCGGTTTTAAAGCGATCCAACTTGAAAATGATGTCGATTTTGCACACGTCATGCGGTTTTATAGCGATCTTGGAATTGGATTGTTACTCTACGGACCAACTCAAAAAATAATGTACAATAATAATAATAACATACGTGCAGAATCTATAGCGTATTAAGACGAGGGAGATAAAGAGAGAGAGAGACCACCACAAACAATGCAGGCAGAACCCTTTTGTAATCTACACAAAGGTAAAGGGAAAGAAACAGTATAAGACCGTAGTTATATACAATACAATGTGAGGGTAAGTTACGTCGAATAAGGGTAGTAGTAAAAAATGCAATGTTTTATGTATATATAGAGTTACTGTTACTGCATACGCGTGCCATGGGTTGTGGACATTTGACTATATTATATAAATACTGCGGAATTTAAGCGCATTTTAAATACACACCTTGTGCCCATGTACATTGTACATGTAAAAAAGTATCGTGGGCTAAATCAACTCCCAAGTTCCCTTTCTTATATCCCAACAATAATAAGAATATAATATATTGTAATAACAATAATTCCCTTGCAATATTGCACTTTGTATCAAAAAATCTCATCGAGCGGAATTGCACTCGGCAGTCTGCACTTTATCTTTACGCTATACGTAATACGAACGCAGTTCTAACAATAAATTCAAATGTACATATCTACACATCATAAGCAAGGTACAGATACGTATACATACGCCTGAGTACGGAATTGAATTAAAAAAGTAGCTTGAATTGCTCATCAGCCCGTAACCTTTGAGAAAAATCAGTGAAAGTTGTACACTGTTCACTATTCACACACAGAGATACACATGTGCATGTGCACATGCATACAAAAATGGAGGCAAAAAGAGCTGTACAATGGAATAACGTTTATTAGAATTTTTTCTATGATTAAACGCACATCATAATCAACATTATGAGAGCAAACAGACATGTATACGTATACAAATACATTAGCTTGCATTAGCCCCGCGTAATCCGCACCTTTATTACCTTACACTTGGCACGTTGAGATTACTGCATATAATCACAAATCCATGTCATAATAATGTTGCCATCATGTCCATGCCACAAGTCAAAAAGAATCGTATACAATTGTTAAAACCTCATTACTTTTATTTTCATTTTGCTCATCATCATCGCCATTTCATCAAAAGTTTTATATTATTCATATGCATAATATGATAATCACAAACACAGGAAAAGTACATTGCCTCGTAGATCAGGAGACGCAATGCAAAAAATTGTGAGCTGTACTTGTAATGAGTTGCAATATAAATAAATATAAAGCCGTATAGCATCCTCGTATACGACCAGTTTTGTAATTTTCTCATTTGTTTTTTACTACTTTCCGTGTATTTACAAACTTACAAACTAGCTCAATTATCTTGACAAATATACATGTTTGTGACACACACACACACAAAGTTTATAAAGTTCATAATAACTTCCAACTCGATGGCTTAAGTATACGAATTTAGCTCGGTGTCTGTTATAATAGCTTCATTAACATTGCTAATAAAATTAAAATGTCACTGCAATATACAGAGACGGACATTATAAGGACGAAATTCAAAGTTAAACGCTCAAATGCACAAACTAGCTTGGCTATTTATGAGAAAAATCTACCGACAATCATTGCGACGTTAGGCTTTGGTTTTGATGGCCGTTTTGGTGCATTATGCGGTACATAGTACATTTGAAATATCTATAATATAGAGTTTTTGTTTTTGTGGACAAATATATCTCAACTACTTGTGTGCATTTTGTATTTTGTTCAAGTGGCTCGTGAGAGAATCTAGACAAGTGTATCGTGAAACGTCACACCAGTACACACAATTCACACATTCTACATGTAACTTACATACACACTCGTGTGAAGCAGTCATGCACCAAGCCATCAAATGTGAATTTGGCTGCAATTGCAAGCAAAGCGATGCGATTCATTGCCAAAAAGTTAACAAAGCGTGCCATACATGCACATAAGTAGAAAAGTAAGTGTAATGATAGTACCAAAGTATACAACTCATGTATCAAATTTCTGAATCCTGTATGAAAATCGAAGCTTCCTATCAACATTTCCGAATGATAACGATTCAATTATAAACTATATTAGCTATTTATATCCATTAAGACAGTTTTAGCTATGAGGCGGTTTTTCAGGAAGCCCTATGAACGATTGATCCTATAAATGAATTTAGTCATTTTACCAACTATTTTCCACTGTACTTTATGAATGAAGAGAAAAACTGGAACTTACTTTAAAATAAATGGAAGAAGTTCTACAATGTGGAAATCGTGTTCTTGTTTGTAAACAAACCAATCCTCTCATGTGAAATAATAAACGCGTAAAAGATGCAACGATTATGCGCATATGGAAGTAGTCACTACTGGATTACGTGCAAAATATAAAATGTAGAATAGTATATAGTACATGGAACGACTTATCCCGGTTAATTGTGCGTTCAAAGATCATTATTTGCCGTCTGCTTTTATCGTTTGGCTTGAGATATTTCCTCGTTTTTCTATGCGTAGCGTAACGTCTGTGTATGCACATATAATTATGGAATGCCCTTCCTGAACAAATTCAGCAGGACATTTGCTTTGAACATAATTTACGACAACTCATTGTACAAAAACGAATTGATTAGTTAAGAATGTTAGTTAAGTACCCTTTTTACTTTACATTTTTCGTCCGTGTCCGGTTTAGAAAAAAGCATTGTTAAAACCCAAACACGTTAATAAATCACTGATTGATTGATTGATTGATTGATTATACAGTATACTTATTTATGTATCGAGTCAGTACAAAATTTGATCGCAAAGTCACAAACTCATGATGTGATTCAAAATATAGTGCATTATTTTTACCAATAGCTTTCAAAATTCAGCATGCACATAGAGTAATCTGCAGGCCCAATAAACATCGACTATCATGTTAATAAATTAAACGGGAAGGAAGCTGATGAGCAGGAAAATCGAAGAATTTTTGTGTAAAAGATTCTTATGATTCTCTTTGGAGTGTAAATGTCAGCATTGATAACGATGTGTAGAAATTTCAAGTACATTTTGCACATTTTTTGAATGAAACTTTTAAGATTTTGGTTGCGTATCTATTATTTCCATATTCATAGCAAACAGCAAAAGCTTTACCTTTAACGAATTAGACTATTTCGCCAACAATGTAATAAATAATAAACGACACAAGTCATAGGGTAAAAATTAATGCAGCGGGAACAATTTATTGCAAATAGAAATGAGGAAAAGATTACAAAACGAAGTAAACAGCTTATCTTGCCTAAACTCAGTTTGAACTTTGTATTGTCAACTGTCAAGATTAAAGTGTTGTCGTTAAAATCACGCTCGGCCTCATCATTGTTCCCAATGTGTGAATTTTGAGTTTTATGTCTCAATATTAGTGTCTCACGTAAAAAAGACTACAAAAGCAAAAAGTATCAATATATTGCATAAAAATTCTAGGTTGAATACATGAATAAAATGGAATTAAATGTTACACCGTTAAAATCGAGGTGCTGGGATTTACGACAGAAAAACTCAAATTAAAATCTGTTCAAATCATAAAAGAAATGTTAATATTTGTCTGTTATGCAATATACAGCCTTTGCACTTATAGACTGTACTTTCAAATGCTTGATGTAATACATACAGAGTAAAACGCAAAAAGTGTCCACAAAAGTACACGCATGATTCAATTTCAATCTCAATCGATTTGACTTGATCATCGTCTACATGTGTATAAGTATGTAGTATGTATGTACGATATAAAAGTACACTACTCCATCGCGGTTACCATTCCCGTCAACCGTAATGTTCGTGAGTGTTGTCAATGTTTTGCGGCTTTTGTGATTAATACTAAAAATATTGTATCGTATGTATTAAATGCACTTACAATGTATCTATTTTCGTTGTGCAATATACATAAAATAATTGAGCTGAGCCAGAGTTGTCTTTGTATCAACTTTGGTTTTGGCTATTAATTGCTGTGCCTTTGGTTATTGCCATTATTACAGTGCAACCACTATCAATACAGTTAATACACACGACCAGTTGATAAGCCCGCGAGAATGTCGTGGGTGATTTGTAAATAAATTCTCGCGTCCGCTTCAGCTCACATGTACCAAAGTATAAAATAGTACACATAGTATGTACATGCAAAGTATACATAGCTTTATATGTTATGACTTTACCGTTATATGTACTTATACACGTATAAATATGTTATATTTTTTGCACTCAACGTCAGCGTATTAATAATAAAAGTTTAAAATTAAACTTCGATTACATAGCGACGTGTTCCGTTGCCTTGCTCTACCTGACACAATCAATCGGCGTTCAATTCAGATTTTGGAATTTTATTGTGGAATTAGAACAATCACTAATCACTACACTAGGCGTTGGGAATAAAAATCAAGAGTAAACTGCAAAAAAGACAGGAGCAAGAAAAAATTTGTGTATGTATGTATATTTTTATGTACAGTTAATTTTAAGAGCAAAACTTTGACTTTTGTCTCGAAATTGCACATACCTATTTTTTACAGGCGTAGTTATGTATGGATGTGTAACGCAAGCTGGAAGTATTGTGTGCAACAAAATAAAATGTCATGTTGTGTTGTATTGTTTGTCGTCTTGTTTTTAATCATTTACATGATATAGTTTGTTGGACATACGCATGAAAAGTGCATAGAGTTTTGAAATTCTCTTGGAGTCAATTTTTTTGGAGCAACAAGGTGAATTACATAATATATAATACTCTATTAAAAAGATAATTAGTAAAAGACAGATTTCCTTATGTAAAAACAATGCATTTGCATGCTTAATATCTTACAATGTTCTCCATTTATGTCTCCATCTTCTATTTCTTCATTATGCATAAAACATTGAGATCATTCTTAAGGGGCTGTATGGAAAGAATAACACAAAAATACACAAAATACCGTCTGGTGACACAGGAAATTGAGCTTTATGTTGTGCTTAAACTGTGATTTTCATGTCTGAATAAAAATATATTATATTTTAAATGGTTGGCAATTATTTAAAAGACTGATTTATTCAATTTTCTGTAAATGCTAATTTGCTCTCGTAGTACTTTAATTCTCAAGTAAATCTACAATCAGAATCAGAAAGCAATTTCCAACTGTCTTTTGCCATAAGATTATATTGTTGTACTGTACGATTTGAAGCGAAATAGGAAAATGGAACTATGCATAAGGAATTAAAATAGCAGTCTGCACAATCGTTAATGGTATACAATCGAACTTTGGACTTTTTAGAGAAAAATATCATTGTTGGTGCAACGTATCTTTGAGATCTACACATGAGTGCGGAGACGGTAAATGGTTCCAATTACAAACATGTAGCACTGTAAATACACTGCACATATATGTGCATGACGTTTGCGTATAAAAATGTATCATGCGTACCGTAGACCATAGTGAACATTTTTATAACATAATAATACATTAACAAAAAGAAAAATTAGAAAACAAAAATTATTGAAGCGCATGGTAGGAAGCTTGTCAAGATTCTCAAGTCGATAGTACTCGCTACCAAAATAGCTCTTATAATAATAATGGAACAACAACAACAATCGTAATAAAATTCTATGCGGATGCAGTTAGAATTACGTGAACGAGACATTGTAGTTAATACACATAAATACATAAATCGGAAGAACAAAACCAAAGAGAAAATATCTCTATTTATTCTCCGCATACCTTACCTAATCAGTCATAATCTTAACATAAGTCGTTAAAATGATTTTTATATTGTAAGGGTTTGTTTGAACTGCAGTTTGGAGTCTCTATCATAAAAATATGGTGGTAAGAGCAAAAGGGCTGTAAAAGTCCGCCTTTTTTTTACAAAGAATCGCTAATTTCTTAATAAATGGTTATTTCCGCCTACCCTGAGAAAATCTATTGAATAATATTTTTGCCATAATTGTCAGTTAAGTCATCGGGAACTGTGGAAATACTAGGTAGCATTATTTTATTGAATTGTGACAAAGCGGAGTAAAAGCGGAGGTGCAATTGCAATTTCCTGCTACTCATACTGTTGTTGTTGTTGTTGTAGGGTCATGTACATCTGCACTCTGCAGTAACCTGTCAGTTCATTCATCGAGTTTTGTAGTTCTTGTAACTTACTTTTTTGTTTTACCTAAAACACCAGCAAATAGCTATGTGTGGTATTATGCATTTTACTTCATGGCTTTTAATTTTCATTCCTATGCTTTTAAAAACTACACTCATTAAGAAAACGATGAAAATCTTACGTCAAACGTCGAGTAATGGAAAAATGTGAGTTAAATATCAAACAGTCATCGATCGAATACGTCCATGCTAAATAATCAGACGAAAGTCAAGAGCGAATTGCGAAACGTTGTTTATGTCTAATGTGCTTTTGACTTCACTATGCAGTACAATGTATATGCTACCGCCAAGAAACAACATCGAACATCCTTCACATTTTGGGGATTTTTGTTGTGTGACATTGTATTTAGTTCTCATGTGTGTGGGCATTCATCGTTTATAGTCTTGCGAACAATTTATCTAAATTACGGTTCCGCTTTAAAATTAGACATACGAATCGAAGTGTGCTTAGTGCTTACTATACTTTAGTTACACATGTATGTCTAAGCCGTGAAAAGCATTTTCAAGCTTCTCTGATCTTCTAAAATCGTTATAAGTATGTGATCATTATGTGTATTATGTAGTTTTGGGTAGGAAATGCAGAAAGGTAGTTATTTAGCTTAACTATTTGGTCTCCTAAGGTGTCATTATAGCGATAATATGTATCATGTAACATGTATAGGTAACTACAGACAGTGGCGATTGATAGATAAAACAAACGAATTCAACTATGTAATGGATAACACTGGTATATATGTACATACATGCACGTCTTACGTGACCGTATGACTACCGTAAAATCTGAAATGGTGCTGCAGCCGCACTACTCAAAACTTTAGCCATAGAAAGTATGTACATGCAATACAATCAAATGGTAAAATCTATGGCATGTCGTACTATTCCAACATGCAGCACTATTTCAGATTTTACGGTATGTATGCATTTTTTTAGGTATCGAGGATATCAGGATTTTAAACTTTTCTTTCCACTCTTCAAACAAATAATTATTATGACTTACTATTGAGCTTCCGATTTCTTTTTTCTTGCTTATTATCAATTATCATTAGATAGAAAAAACGTAACGAAAAGTTTATATTGCTTTACGCCCAAAAGACCATGGTCTTATATCGTATACAAATCTGTATAGACCATATACAAAGATTTAAAAAAATTTGTGTTTTGCAGTAAACGGTCACACTCGTACCGGGTCCATAGCTACATAAAAACTCTCTCTTTTTTCCTGTCTATAGACAACGTAATTTTAAGAACCAAAGTTTTATTTATCATTTTCATATTTCAGTGTGCAAGTCAATAGCTCAACCACTGTTGAGCCCTTTTATCAGCAGGCCGATTTAAATTTCTTACATTTTGCTGTTTCATTGGATTTTAAAATCGCTGCCATGAGATTTTTAAAAGAATCAAAAAGTAAAACGCGGTTTAAATGGAAGTCGTCTCCAGGTATAAATCTTAACTTAGCTACAAGACATAAAATGAGTATGAAAAGAGTACTGAATCAATATTTCTACTTTATGAAGTTGAGTGTTTTAGTCATGTATGATCAAATATTGTTTTACCCAAATGAAATTTTATCCTTGTTTTTTGACGATTTTAAACGTGTAGAAATCACATTTACATATTAAGTTTATTTATTTGTAGTAAAAGTAATTATTGTTTTCAAGCAATCGTTGTTCTTTAAATATGTTCAACATGCAGTATCTTACTTGTAAGAATCTTTGGCATCTTGAAAATAACTTTGAGGTTTTTCATTCTAGTTTCATCCGTGTACACTTGGAATTATATTTGTTTTAAAATTGAACTCAAAGACGCATCCTTACATTTACATTACCCATTTTCATTGTTTACGGAATTGCAAAGAGTCGTTCATTTTTTATCTGCCGTCTAATGTCAAAGATTGGAAACGAACTGTCAAGAAAAGAAACTAAAAAGTTTCGTTTATCATCTAGCAGTAACTTGTCAGCAGCCTCTGATGTCCGCCTTTCAAATTTCTACAACAACTTGAAGCTTCAAGTCTCTTCAACTTGACGTTAGGAGGAGGTAAAACGAGTTTATAACTTATTGTTGGCTGCAACGAGAAAACGTTTCACTTTGCAGCTATACATGCTTAATTTAAGGAATACTGAAATGTGCACCCTGTAAAAAGAGTAGGTGGTTTTATAGAGTATAAAGATCAGTGATAAACAATCCTTATGTTATCTATTATGTACATTAAAAAATGCAACTATCCTAGCGACGTAATAATGAGTCGTCCTATTCAATTTTACTCAACTTCAACCATTCCGTCTCTTTTCCAACATGGTTATACTTGAGACTTTAAAATTGAGATGTCAGTATACTTCGCTCTTTCTGTAGCTAATGACTCACTAACATGATAACTCAAGGGTACCAGACTTGATTCTAAATGTGTGACTTGGACGGTGTTTTCATTATGTCCAGTGACAAAGTGCTCAAATTTCCAGTGACATGTTGCCTGCAATTCCACAACACACCGATTCTGCCACTAGGAACATGTTATTTCATTGTCATTTTTACCGCTTCTCTCCCAAAATTAAAGTATCGATACGATATAGGGTCACTTACTTCAATTTACTGCCAATCATTAAACTCTTGCTTGCGAACATTTTGTACAATAAAATTGTGATTGAACGTAGTAAAAATCATCATCGTACATTCCGTGGACGAAAGAATGGAAAAATAAAATAAAATTTCTAACTATAAAGCATTGTCGCTTTGTCTTTGAATTTTTTATTGAAAATGTAAAATTTTTGATTTGTCAATTATAGTTGACATTCGTCCAAGAGATGCTACCATAGATTTTAGTAAATATGTCACATTCGTATTACGCATAAAAATAATTTTTTTAACTATAGCAACCATCCGAAAGCAAGAGCTTAACCGTGCAGAATATTCTAATGAAAATGGATATACAGGAACTTGTGTCTAATGTGCTTATTTAGGTCACAAAAACACAAGTGTCCGATACCGCGGTATCCGATTTTAATGATCCCGTTTTCTTGGTAACACAATTTGAAATGTTTACTAACCCAGCCAAAGGCCACATATCTTTTTAGGCGTATATTAAAGGTCAAAGTACTGCCGTTTACAGGCTATCCAAAATAGTTCCACCCTTCGTCCTTTGGGTCATTTAGGGGGTGTATTTGTTTTTGGCCATATTTTAGTTTTTGCTTTGCCAAGTGGATTTTGGCAATTTTTCAAATTTTAGACCAGTGAGATGGGGCAGAAATAAAACATTATTGGAACCTTAATAAAGCAAATTTCAAGGATATTAATCCGCTTTTTGAACGGTCGTTTTGGTTCGTTGGTGACCTCACAAAGCCCGGCAAAGTGTACGATTTTTTCATGCCGTCATATTGCACTTTCTTCACATTATTAAGTACCTAGCAGGACCCTTCTT
>JAQIVE010006151.1:0-11911 GCA_034698285.1 Sminthurinus bimaculatus | reverse complement strand
TCCTTGTATCAAAATGCTCGGACATCTGTGGCTGTTGGAGCATTTGTTCTTCACCAGTTCTTCACCTTAATATTTGCTCGATGTTTAGTAAAAGGTACGGGTTTAACCAATACCCAAAATATCTTGTACTAAATTTAGAGTCTTACATAAAGATTCATCTCCTCTCATCTTGGTGATGTAAGGGAGAAAACGAACTCAACTTGTTCTGTTCGAAGATGAGAGAGAAGCTGCTGCATTTCTGTTTTGCTATATAGTGCATCAGGATTTGGAGGAATGAAAGTCTGTAATACGTCCAAGATAGTGTACAAAGTTTCAATTAATTAATTCTTTCGTCATTAGTGAAGTTCCATACATCTCATTTGAATATTTATCAATAATACGATGTTTTTTTTGGAGAACAAGGAAAATTGTAGTTACAAAAAAAATGTGTAACCCCAAATGTAATAATATTTGGATTTTGGATTTTGTTTGGTTATTCGTCAAAAAAAATATGATAGTTTAATAACCTGTAAAGTATCTATAAATTACTATCTTCTGGAATTATAGTGCAAGTTGTTAAAAGCATTTGATAGTGTATTACATAGTATTCATTTAAAAAAAAGTAATTTCTACTGGGGATATGTTTTAGTGGATGTATCATAGGTTACAATCACATTGATTTTGTAACTTCGTTGTCTTAAGTGAAAGTTTTTCGATACTCTTCAATGAAAGAAAAATGTTCCAGTCATGATTTATGTTTTTAAGTGTTTTAGTATGCAAAGTTTCTTGTTTGTTTTGTCAATAGAAAATCAGTTTTCCCTACAAACTAATTACATACATAGGTTAGTTTTACTATTGTACCTTTTGTTTTTGTATGGACAATAATAATACGCAAGCCGATAATTTGGGTAAGCGTTGATTTTGTTCAATCGCTAACGAAATCTCGTTTTTATTTGAAAAAAAATTTATCACCGTTACATCCGTGGTGTTGTATACTTATGCTCAAAATACCTATGTACTAATCTTTCGACTTGGTCTTCAAAAAGCATATCATTGTGTTACTCGTTAGAAAGAATTAATTTGAAACCAACTGGAGATTAATGTAACTAAGTATTACTGTCATGTGTATTTTTGTACAACAGTACTCTTTTATTAATTTCAAAGTGTTTATTTTATATTATCATTATTTTATTTTGTTTATCATAGTGGTTCAGGGCCATTTGAGGCCGGAGAGCTGCTGCGGTTACCGCGTCTTGTATAGTTTACATCACCCGGAATTCGTCACTTGGAGCAGCAACGTGTGTACTTCACTCTTTCAAGCCGAAAGGCTGAGTGGTTGGTGGAATCTTTATTGTAAAAAGAAGATTTAGTCGCAAGTGATCTGGGTGACATGGGTGACCAAAGCCTTCCATCCCAATTTGGGATTAGCCTAAAAGAACTTCGAGAGTTAATGGAAGCTCGAGGTTCGGAGGCACTTGAAAGAATCGCAGCGCTGGGCGGTACTGCAGAAATTTGTAAAAAACTTGCCTCCTCTCCAATCAATGGTAAGATAATTTTTCCAATCAATACCATAGTATAAAATATAATAACCAGTGCTTTAAAAATTCTTCCCTTTCCTTATAAAATACAGTATTTAGTATGCATACATACCCACAATGAACTCTATCTAGCTTTCACAAATGTGTCAGACTTCATAATGATTAATAATTTCAATAGCAGGCTAAAAAATGTTTGAATCAAAATGTATCAAACGTCAAAATGCCCTTTTATGTGTGCTTACAAAAAAATAATATTAAAAAGGAAATTCTTTTTAAAGTATGAAAGACGGGCGAGTGAAAATGTACCGCATGTATCTTTGATATGTATTATTTGTATTGCAGGTATTTTTTGCGTTATTACTGATAGATTGTTTATACACATACATTTAATCGCTAAATTCCATACCTGGGGCACACACTGTAAAGAGTTATATATACATACATAATGTCAAAATAAAAAGGCAAGATATCTTTGTTTAAAAAAGTTTCTCAAACTAATTGAGCGTTATCAAGTGGTACTATATAATGTTGTCATTTGTGATTATTTACAAACAGAAGAAATAATTTTTATGTATTCTTGTGTCCGGTAATAAAAATCTGCATCAGGATTTCATAATATGTTATATGTTATATCTTGAAATAATGAGACATGGCATAAAATATTTTAGACGAAGCTTACATATATGTTGTGCGTAAGTAAGTATAATAATATCATCCGTCCAAATGCTCTTCTGTTTTGCTTCATACGTAGGCTGAGAAAAGCACACCTGATATTTATGAAAACTTTTATTGCTAGTCATTTGTGAACTTGTATTCTAGACCGTTAACTATGTACAAGGTTTTGTCTGTGATAATTACTTTGCACGAGTTTTCTCTAACATTTACTGCCTCTCTTTTGCTGCCTTTTATTGTTATTATTTTCTTTCGGTAGTTATAAAATGTAGGAATACAAAGCATACGGATGGCAAAAGAACAAGTAGTGCAAGTATAGACTTTTTGAGTATATGAGGTATGTATGTATTAAAATGTATGAGCAAAATGAGTTTAAAAACGACAAGAGCGGACATTTAATCATTGTGTTAAGTATCCATAGAAGTAAGTACTCTACGATGGTAGTTCAATAAGTCTTTAGCAGTCGAAACTGCAGACGTCTTAGGGATCCGTATTATTTTCAGTAGAAGACCTATAGAAACTCATAATACGCTAAGAAACTCAATTTTTCTTCTGCAATGCATGATGCATCAAAATAAACATGGTCTAAATATTTTCGTATTTTGAAACAATTTATTTGAATTTTATTTTAAAACTACTTGGAAAGGTAATTATACTTTTGCATGTTTTCAAATGTAATACATACACCGATGAATTTAGGGATACTTTGAGTGATACTTCCTCCATAAAAATCGCTGTTCTATGTTCTAAATAACAATGCAAATAAATAGTTAACGTTATTGAGTTATCAGTTATCATAGGAATCGCCTGAATAACATTTGAAAAATTAAAAAAGAATAACTTTGCGGTCCCTATAACCTACTTACCGTACACGATTGAGTAGACTTGAAAAAATTAATGTCTTAACTATTCATATGTCTAAGATTGGTAATAAAATATCAAAAATCTCGCAACCACCCGGTTATTTTTGTCTTTTAAAAAATTTGGTGTCAGCTCAAAATACTTTTACGCAAACTTATTTTTGTAAGTCAGGTACAAAAAATATCTTTCACTTTTTAAACCCTCCGTTTTAAGCTTTCAGGTTAAGGCCCTGTATCTTTGCAGATAGTCTTAGAATGGAAATAAGATATATTGGTATATCTTAATATAAATATGTATATATGTATGCAGACGAACGACATACGACAAGGATTTGTCTTTACAAATGGTTAATGGCAGATTTAGTGAACGATCTGTGCACAACGTTTGACATCTTACTGTTTATTATTTAATATTTAATTTTTGTTTACACAAAGTATGTAAATAGTAGTAGTACGAAAGCATGCATGTGTTTTTAAACATACATTTTGACCTTTGTATTAGTAGTACTATTCACAATCCCTACTTCATGTGAATAAATAAAATAATGAATAGTGAGTAGCCATGAATCAGATTCATTGATTGAACGAACGAAGTACGTATATAATATGTATAAATCAAGAACGACGAAAAAATACTATTGAAGGTTACTTTAATATGTGCCACATATTATGTAGTGTGTAAAAAATATCCTACGTAAAACTTACTTTCTATGACGCATTGTACAGAACGGTTTAATTAACCATGAAAAAGCGGTATTGATTAGTAATCAATTTTTGTTGCATGAATCCGAAATGAATTCTGAAACCAGCTATTTGTCATATATATAACCACTTAAATGTACTGTGATTCATTATAATATTTGGTTTTTGACTCGTTGGTAAGTGGTAAGCATACAAAGTTTGTAGGTAATTGTTTTGAATTTTGATTCAAGTAAAATAGAATAGGCAGTTGCTAGCTACTATGTATATATGTAAATGAATTACATATTATATAAATACTTTTTTGTTAGTTAGATTTTCAATTCTGTACATTGTGACTCTTAATAATTTTTTAAAAATTGTCGCCTATGTCTGAAATATATTAGCAGAAATAATATCTGCTATCTACACAAGAAATGTATCATGCCTTTTTAATAATGCCAATTATGTTCCCGCTAGCTTATATATTTGCTGCTAAATATGTGCTTATAATTCCAATACACACACATATGTATGTAGCATGTACACATGCATATTTTACCCGCACACCCAACTCTCAACTGGTTAGAGCACAATAATATCTATTACATTTTTATCCTTAAAAGCTATAAATTGTATAATCCTTTATATTTACAGGTGTCAGTGGTTCTAAAGTGGACCTTGACCTTAGGCGACAAGTTTACGGCGCCAATGTGATCCCGCCTAAACCTCCTAAAACGTTTTGGATGTTAATGTGGGAGGCTGTTCAAGATGTAACTTTAATAATTCTCATGGTTGCTGCCATTGTATCCCTACTTTTGTGGATGGTTGCAAAGTTCAGTGCAGGGCAAAGTTCCCAGGAGCATGGGGAAGATGATGAAGAACATGGTTGGATAGACAGTGTAGCCATTTTCATCTCTGTTATTGTTGTAGTGCTGGTCACTGCTTTTAATGATTATACCAAAGAACGTCAGTTCCGGGGCTTACAAAGCCGTATTGAGGGAGAGCACAATTTCTCGGTTATTCGTGAGGGTGAAGTTCGCCAAATTCCTGTTACTGACATTGTTGTGGGTGATATTTGTCAGGTATGTGTATTACCCGTTTAATTATACATTTTACCGTGTTTATCTCTTTATTAATTGATAATTGACCATACTGTATTACTTACGTTTAAAAGAACCATAAAGTTTTATAATGTACTACCAAACTCTGCCATTCAAAAATCGACACTTACTTTACTCAAACTTTGTTTTCTCTTACCAACAGGTAAAATATGGTGACTTACTTCCTGCTGATGGAATCTTGCTACAAAGCAACGATTTGAAGGTAAAGATATTCGAGATTATAGTTTTATGGTCTTATTTTTGTAATTTCGTAGTTCAATCAAATGAGGCCTGAAAATTAAAATTAAATTGTTAATTGTTATAAAATTTGCAGATAGATGAATCTTCCCTTACCGGTGAATCAGATCATGTTAAGAAGAGTGATACAACTGACCCCATGGTTCTCTCAGGTAAGAAAATACGCTTATGATTTTTCTGTATTGTATATTATTGTATTAAAATAATTTCTAAAAATATGTGTGTATGAAGAACGGAAAATCGTAGCTATACTATTTTATATTATATTATATTATATTTTCTGATTCTGACATTTTTCGTTCTTTTGTCTTCTTTGTGTCAAATTATAGGAACTCATGTCATGGAAGGTAGTGGGAAAATGGTTGTGACAGCCGTTGGTATCAATTCGCAATCAGGAATCATTTTCGCGCTTCTTGGTGCTGCTGCAGGTTCGTCTGTTTTTACATTTAATGCTTTCTCTAAATGAATGAATGTATCTGTGGTTGGAAAGAATTTAAATTTATTTTGTAATTTGTAGAAGAAGGGGAGAAAACTAAAGAAGAGAAAAGTAAAGAGAAAGGTATGTACATGCATAACGATAAATTACCAGTTAACCCCGTATGGATTATGAAATTAGCTACTTTCTATCCTATTATAATATTTTTTTACTTAAAGTTTTGAGTAAAAAGCAAGGAACATTAATATTTTACTTGTTTCTAACACTTTTAGCTGATAGAAAACAGCAAAAGAAAGCATTAGACCTGGAGGCAGGACAAGCACGGCTTGTTTCAAATAGTCATGCTGGAGTAAGAGATGGTCTGCATCCACCTATTCCAGAAGAACCTATAGCTGTAGAAACTAGAGAGCCAGAAGACAAAGGCCATGAAAAGTCTGTGCTCCAAGCCAAACTCACCAAATTGGCAATTCAAATAGGTTATGCTGGTACGTCAAAGACAAATTAAATCCACTTATTTTGTTTATTACTCTACACTCAATAATTTTTAATTGCGACCTCTCATTAAAAAAATAGGATGATTTTTTGTTGTAAAGTAAAGAGTTTTATTATTACTACGATAGAACTAATTGGCTTTCTTACCATTGTTTTCTTATAAATAGGTACCGCTATCGCCGTTATTACAGTGGTAATCATGTTTGTGCGGTTCTGTGTTGAAAAATACGCCATCCAAGGCATCGCACTTCAAATAGAACACGCTCAAAGATTTGTGTCATTCATCATTACAGGCATCACTGTGCTAGTGGTTGCAGTTCCAGAGGGATTACCTCTGGCTGTCACCCTCTCTCTAGCGTACTCAGTCAAGGTAAAGGATATACATATTTTCGACAAAGTGTGATATGTAATAGTAGTTGTACTGTTAGTTGACGGACATATTCAATGCCACTGTATGTTGAATTTTTTTTTGTATATAGAAAATGATGAAAGACAACAATCTCGTTCGGCATTTAGACGCTTGTGAAACTATGGGTCAGTAAATTCTAAAAAAAAAAAATTCGATACATTTCTATATAATGTCTTATATCGTTGTGTTACGTATTTTTTTGATAGACAATTCCTTATCTGCATTATTTTTTTGAAATTATATGTCATAAGCTAGAATTTATTCTATTTTTTGTTTTGTGAAAAATTCGAATAGGTAATGCAACGGCTATTTGCTCAGATAAAACTGGAACCTTGACCACCAATAGGTTAGTCAACGTTATTTATGATTCCATGACTATAAACTTTGCGCTTTATCTCTTGCGCATGTTATTGAAAAAAGTGTAACGGATTCCTCAAATTAAAATCACTTCTTTAGACCCCCCCCCCCAAAAAAAGAAAGAAAGAATGTTCAGAAAACAGTAATCCAAAATAAAACATCGTCATTTTGTTGTTGTTTTTTTACTATAGAATGACAGTTGTACAGTCGTATGTATGTGGAAAATTATCAAAAGTTTTGCCGAAATACAACGATCTTCCCCCTCATGTGGCCGATGTACTGATCCACGCCATTGCTGTTAATTGCGCCTATACATCCAGAAATCTCGTAAATATACATATTATACAATAATTAATGCAACTTTACCGATACTTTATTGACGAGTGACTAACGTTTGTTAAAATGAAATGCCTCAGTTATAAATTATAATGCCAGTCATTATTCTAACATTTTTTGTAAATATTTTACATTTTATAGCCTCCGGAAAATCCCGGCGAGTAAGTGCATTATCATTATTCGTTTAATTATTGCATAAAAAATATGATCATTTTGAAAGTTTAGTGCACAAGGAAAATAACTCGAACACGTATTATTTACATTATTTATAGATTGCCAAAGCAGGTGGGAAATAAGACAGAATGTGCGTTATTGGGATTCGTACGAGATTTAGGGAAAGACTACATGGAAATAAGAGAACACATAACAGAAGAATCATTTACAAAAGTATACACCTTCAATTCTGTAAGAAAATCAATGAGTACTGTTATACCACGGGAAGGTGGTGGTTATCGACTGTTTACAAAAGGCGCTTCAGAAATCATCATGAAAAAGTACTAACTGCAAAAATTACTATGTTGTCTATTATTTTCAAGTCTATATAAATAATGTAAAAATGATGACTAATTCTGCTTTAATTTGAAGGTGTGCCTGGATTGCTGGAAAAGATGGTAAATTAGAAAGGTTTACAAAAGAAATGCAGGAACGTCTTGTCTCTGAAGTTATAGAACCGATGGCTTGCGATGGATTAAGAACAATATCCGTCGCATATAAAGAGTTTGTTCCAGGGAAAGCAGAAGATAATCAGGTTGGTTACCTAAGCAATGTATGTTAATTTTATTTAGAGCTTGAGCTTGACGTTAAACAATGTATATATGCCCCTCCTTTGTTGTCTGTCTCCGCAATCTATCACTAAATGTTATTTGTAATATCAAAAACTTGTTAGTAATTACAAAATTGTATTTACTTTTAGGTTCTTAGTAATACGGAACCGAATTGGGACGACGAAGATGCTATCGTTAGTAACCTTACTTGTATATGTATTGTTGGAATCGAAGATCCAGTTCGACCTGAGGTACATAGTTCGTTATAGTATACGTACTACAAGTTTCAAGATTAACAACTATTTTTCAAAAGACCCACATCATTGTTATCATTATTGCATTAATTTTGTTATTCCCTTGTAGGTACCCGATGCTATTCGTAAATGTCAAAGAGCTGGAATAACTGTGCGAAGTAAGTAACTTGCATATACGTAATATCTATATACTTGTATAAAAATTGTTTTTGGAAAGTAAATATCATAAAATTGCTAAAAAACTAAAACCATTCTATACGTATGTTACTTGGCTCTTTTCAGTGGTGACGGGAGATAATGTTAACACAGCTCGCTCCATCGCACAAAAATGTGGCATCGTTAAGCCAAGTGATGAATTCCTTATTTTAGAAGGTACAACGAATATCAAATCTTTAGAGGCAGCGTGTAATTGGCAGTAAATGTTTTTACAATTCCAAGTCTGCGTCTTTATTATGATAGTTTTGTTTGAGTAAATTTTGGTTTAACTTTGTAGGTAAGGAATTTAATCAGAGAATTCGAGACGCTAATGGAGAAATTCAACAGCATTTGCTGGACAAAGTGTGGCCTAGACTAAGGGTTCTAGCGCGTTCTTCCCCCACAGACAAATATGTCCTTGTAAAGGGCATTATTGAATCCAAGGTTGTATATTATAGTCTTATAAATATACTGCAAACCGCTATAATTTCGAAACTAAGTCTCAAATGATGGAGTAATAATTCAATAAATAATTTTAATTAGGTGAGTGAGAATCGAGAAGTTGTGGCTGTGACTGGCGACGGGACAAATGATGGACCAGGTGAGGATCGATGACCTCATTTTGCATATTATTAGTATTGGTGCTTGTATCATAGTCATTTTGTATGATCTCAGGTCTACAAAAATACTGAAAAACACAGCATTTCCATGTAATACAACTACATAATACCATAAACTTATGCATATACAGATTCATGGTCAAAAGTTACGAAACAGATATTTAAGAAAACAACTTGCATTTTAGAAGTTTATTTTTTACATGTAACATTTCGTAAACCCTTATCTTCTGTATAAAATCTGTTGGTATTAACAGCAACAAGTACCATTATATGAGGATTCAAAGGAAAGGTTGTGTTTTTCATGTTTCAAATTGAAAACTGTTAAAAATTTAAAATATATTCTAATTAATTCATAATCCTTTTTTACAGCTTTAAAGAAGGCGGACGTTGGCTTTGCCATGGTTTGTACTATTTCTTATTTTATAAAAGAACGTTTACATAACATTGGGTTACAAAAAACTTAACATTTACGAATTGTGACAAAAAGTTTAATTGTAATATGAACTTTAATTGTATAGGGTATCGCTGGTACAGACGTCGCAAAAGAGGCCTCGGACATTATTTTGACAGACGACAACTTCTCAAGTATCGTCAAAGCTGTTCTTTGGGGTCGTAACGTCTATGATAGCATTGGTAAGTGGTGAAAAAACTGATTAGAAATATGATTCCTAAAATTAATTAATGTGCATCTTCAGTTATTTTACATATATTTTATTGTGATCAATTTTAGCTAAGTTCCTCCAATTTCAAGTAAGTACATGTTCTCACAAATCACTACTATGAAAGTCTCAAATTTGTTTTAGTAAAAGCGACAAATAGGTTCAATTTTGCATGTGATCTCTATATATTTTTTTTGTATAGCTGACGGTAAATGTTGTTGCTGTGATTGTGGCCTTCGTCGGTGCTTGTGCCGTGAGCAGCAGTCCCCTTAAGGTTAGTTTGGTCTTTTTTGCTCATAAATAAGTAGGAAATAATAGAAGACTACTGTGTAGTACAATAAAATATTTCGTTTAAAAATGTAGGCTGTTCAAATGCTCTGGGTGAATTTGATAATGGATACACTTGCCAGTTTAGCCTTGGGTGAGTTTAATGCTTTTCTACTACGGTCATCATAGTATCATATTTAGTCGTAATGATTAATTTTTATTATTACGTCTTGTTTTTGATACTCGTCTAACTTTTGATATAATAATATAATCATGTATTTTCATAGCCACTGAAATGCCCACACCGGATTTACTCCTGCGGAAACCATACGGCCGTACGAAACCCCTCATCTCACGTACTATGATGAAAAACATTTTAGGGCAAGCTGTCTATCAACTTGTTGTCATATTTGTGTTGTTGTTTTATGGTACGACACCGATATCTATATTTTATATCATAAATATTGAGATATTTTTTTCAATATAATTTATTTTATTTCTAAACTATGTGCCCACTAAAATATTTTTGTTGGTTTTATTTTGCTTCGTAGGACACAATTTTATGGATATTGATGATGGAACAGAAATGACTGAGCCTAATATTCATATGACTATGATATTCAACACCTTTGTCATGATGACTTTGTTCAATGAAATCAACGCTAGGAAAATCCATGGCCAGGTATAATATTAATAATTATTTTGTAGGAAAATTATTGCTTTTACAATATTTTAAATCGGGAAAAAACAGTACAAATTCGAACATTTGTATGAATTACTACAAAATCTGAAAACAAAATGTCAATCTTTGTATTTTCTGAAACCAACAGAGAAATGTCTTTTCTGGTATTTTCACAAACCCGATCTTCTACGTCATTTGGATCTCCACATTTGCATCTCAAGTTTTAATTATACATTTTGGTAAGTAGTGTTACCAGCTATCGAATCCGTAGTTTATTGTTAATGAAAAAGTTTTCGTTCTCTACTTTTAAGTGAAGTCTAATTAAATTGAGTGACTTTGAAACCTTGTTGACTTCAGGCTTTGGAATATTATATATTAAGCGTCAGATGAACATAAGCATATGGCTTCAAGTGAGTTACTGTTTTTTTGTGTTTATTATAGGGGATCGTGCGTTTTTTACTTTTCCGCTGTCTTTTGAGCAATGGCTCTGGTGCTTACTTTTTGGAATTGGTACTCTACTGTGGGGTCAAGTTGTAACGACTGTCCCAACACGAACACTTCCCAAGATTTTGTCGTAAGTAGAAATCAGTACTTTTTGCTTTGAATTCGACTGAACATGGCTTGTAATTTTCAAACTTTATTTAACTTCAACGTAATTGTTTTTTTGAAAAAAAAAATAATTAGATGGGGACGAGGCCATCCAGAAGAATACACCGATGGTGTACCTTTGGGAGATGATGGCTATGATCCAGATTCTGACAAGCGACGAAGTACTGGTCAGATTTTGTGGATTCGTGGACTGACGAGATTACAAACTCAGGTAGCAATTTATAAAAGCTTATTTTCTTGCGCTTTTGTAGGTTAAGTACGATCAATAGTTAAAATTTAGGATAGTTTCATAATGAGGGCATTGTTTTTTGGTATAATATTATCTATAAATCTAATATCTATAACTGAGATATCATGAAAGATATTATCAAGCATAAACTTGTGCGCGTCATTTATTATTATGTAGTATTGTCATATTAATAGGTAATACACATATTATTATTAGAAAATCTGAAATAGGCATAAAGTTTTTCCCATTGCATATTTGTTTGAATGATGATTCAACAACTTCATAAAAAATTTAGTATTTTCTATATTTCGTTTTAGAAATAAATGAGCATTTAAAAGTACACCGAGTGTTTCAAAAGAAAAAAAAGTACAAACGTAAATTAACTGCTAATGAAAATTTTTCATTTGTGTAGCATTTATATTTCTATCACTGTTGTACTTGAATAAAATCGTAAGCTAAGTCTACAGTGGAGAAAAAAAAAGAAAGTCAGTTCGTTTGAAAAAACTCCTTGTTA
>JAQIVE010006150.1:0-11912 GCA_034698285.1 Sminthurinus bimaculatus | reverse complement strand
TCTAAGAAAAGAGCCTACGGCGGCCATTTTGTTCTTTGCGGGCCAAAAGCCCGCAAAAGCGGAGTTCGCGTGCTCGCAGAAAAATGATACATATAATAAACAATAGATTACGTAAAAATAGTACGAAATAACAACAATAGACTTTGAAGCGTATCAAAAATTAGTATCAAAAATTAATAATATGGAAAATTATGTATTTTTGGAATAAAATTTTGAACTGTGGTTTGGCCCTTAATTGAAAGTTAAAATGTAAGGCAATCAATGCATCAACAATCTTGAACTCGAAATTCGATGAAACGATTGCTGCTATTATATCCTGAAAATACTTAAGTAGGTACATACGTTCTGTTATAGGGTATAAAAGTAGTAAGTAGATCATTCGTTTACATACGCAAATAAAATTCAAAGACTTATTATCCTTATAATTATTTAGACCTTTATATTGTAGTATGTATCCAGTTTAAGATTAATAATATACAATACTATTAAAGTGTAGCATAGGAAATAAGTAGATAATGTTGTAGGTTATTATTAGTTTATTATGACACAGGGGTAATAATATCGATTTATTTTAGTTTACTTGTTACATTTACTACCAATTTGCTAGCTCATAAAGCCGCTATTTTAATATAAAATTGATTATGTAACGTAATAATCGAAATAACATTAATTAAATATAAAATATAGTATGTAGTATTTTACCTAATAATCAGTATTTACAGGTTACACTAAAGTTAATTGTATTTATACATCATAACGATGAATAGTAAACAGAAATGTCTGATATATCTTGATCAATGATCACAAAAAATACGCGTGTAAAATTTAATTAGATAAAAACTATTAATAATTGTAAAACCATTGCCAAATTATTGCATGTTGATTGTATTGTAATGGTGTTGTAAAAGGATCCCCATAAATTCCTTAAAGTAATAACATACGTTATGCAAATTCCAAATTACAAGATAAAACCTAAGACTAATACGAAGTATAGTGAAGCAGAAGTCTTCCCTGAAACTACTAGGTCATCAGTGTTCTAAGTTTCGAAGTAATCAATTTATACAATAGAAACCTTCGGTCACTAAATTATAAATTATGCCCTGTTGTTAGCATGTAATAGGCAGTGATTATCCTGTCATACAATACGTAACAATAAATCCCATTCCTTCTAAACTAAAACTATATTTTATTATTACACTATATAGTTGAGCAATAATAATACATATTAGCATATAATCCGGAGAATTGTAACAGTATTATGATACAAAACTCTCAAAGCATACTACACTCAACAGACTTTAAGATCGACCTTAAGGTACTAAAAATAATTAAATAATGCTACACAGAAGTATTTACGTATATTTACATTTGAAATGAGATTCAGATTATACGAAAATATAGTATACTAACGAATAATGACTACTGTCTTCACCTCACATTAGCATAAGGAATAAGGATGGTTGATACCTACATACTTATTACTTATAGATTTTCAATTTAAAGCAGGCATTAATTTCAACAATAATAATAGACGTATTTACAACGTATACCATTAAACACATAATATATTATTATAACAGTAGAAAAAGGTTTGAGAGACTTGAAGTAATTTAAATCTTAGGCTTAGTCCTTAATAATATTTCGACCCTTCCTCCAATCCTTGTTCTACTCTATGATGACAACATCACTAATAAATTAATTAGACGACATTTCTTTCAAAACAATGTGCAATCCACTCTGTAAAAACATTTTTAAACAATATTATGAATTATTACAGTAGTTTTTGCTTAAGGATTCTCAGAAGCGATAAGTTTCAAGTCAATATTATTTGTAATTTGTAATAAATTGAAATCGTGTCATCATGCTATTTATATAATATTATCTCTACGTAATGGTGTCAGCCCAGCTGTCATTTATACATCATGTTAAATATTATTGCATGATACGTCATGGGTATACCTAATATGTTTATCGTAATCTCTGAGGGTAAAATATTTAAAAAACAATAATTATTATTATTGTTTAATCGCAATCTATAAATAAAATATAAGTAACATTTCGGATTTCTGATGTATTTAAATCACAATTGTGTTACGGCCTAAGCTTAAACTTAATGTGTACATAAGCTATAACACAATTGTGAATGTGCAAGTACGTAATTAGTGATTTTACTGAAAATTGTAACTCCTATGAACTATGAGATATGTACATTTTTCCATTAATAATAATAATAAATTATTACCGAAATATGTTCTTACGTTATATTGTAACACAATATGTACCGGAAATTAAAACCTCTTTTGTGCTGATTATTTAACTTTTGATCATCTGATTCTTAATGTGTATCGACGCATTTATTCCATTATTTAGAATTAATCAATTTCAATTTCAGTTGTTAGTTACAATATGTATTAGTAAGAAGTAAATATATGATTATAGTCTTATGCGCAAGATGTTTATCTTGCATCGCCTCATTTGCGTATCTTAAAATATTTGACGAGATATAAAAGTTCCTCATTAGTCATAAAAATAAAAATGATGTTCGTTGGTATTAGTAAGTGAATGTTAAAAAATGTATTTTTACCAAACTATAAAGAAAGCTCCATCACTTGTATAATATATTTAAATCTTATCATTACACAGTAATGTGCAACTAGGCATATTTTAAGGCGTAGATGCTGACAGCCTCCTCTTATTTGAGAAAAATTTTCCTAGTGCTCCGATTGCAGATCCGAAATTATGACACACGGACGAGCGTTGTTGAATCCAACCGGGCAATAGGGCCTGCTGACTCGTTCTAGCAAAGCGTTGGTCAATTAGAAGGATGGCAGCATAATCATTGGCATGACGAATAGCACGACCCACAGATTGGTTAACAGCTTTTGAACACATGTTTGTCAGTAAAGCGTCTCCTTTTTCTTTGTTCTATTAACCATAAAGTCGCATAATGTTAAACTTCAATAATAATAATACATAATAGACACACACATGCTATTTTTTTAAAAGACATTTGCTACAAATTAATGCAGTAATGTAATAGAGACTTCAACTTACGAAGCAAGACGTAGCGTATTTAACTTTCTCCTGGATCTCTACACTCGTAACATTGGGGAATGGAAGTCCGACAACAATCACACACCGTCCTAAATCATCACTAAAATTAATTCCCTCGCTTAATTTCCCACCAACAACGGCAAACAGTAAGGCACCATTGGGATTATTACGAATTTGTCTTGAGTAATCTGTCAAAACTAAATCACAGTTTCCATCCTTTGGCTCACGGAAAATCTTGAAATAACAGATAGATAATATTTTGAGTTATGAGAGAAAATATTTCACAACTTACAAGTTAGATAACATAATAATATGAATGGTAGTCATTATAAAAACCCTGTTGAATATCATTCTCTACACTTCTATTCTTTCTTGGATGAACGATGAGCATGGAGCATTTGGTACTCCATGCTTGTATTTTTGAATTGATTTTTGGTTAATGCTGCTTGAAAAATTACCCGTTTTTTTCCATTGAGATTTTCGAAAGCTCCTTTGTCTTGAAGGAACTTGTAAAAAATTCCTTCATACTCATACGAAGGAAGAAAACAAACAACGCCGCCAGGAACAATTTTAATGACATTTGTAAGTGTCTGGGTCAGCTCTTCCATCTAAAAAACAGTTTTAACATACATAATAAAATTTAAATAGGACTACGTGACTAGACTGTATTTGTACCCTTTAATATAATTTTGTGATATGACATAACATGATATAACATACTACATACTTATGTGATAAAATCTGTACACATTCATTATATTATATTATTATATATATACGCATACCAGCTCAGGAGACTTCCGATTTTTGAAAGTAAAGTCGAAAACATTATTTTTTGGTCCTTTGGTCAAGGCTAAACAAATCAGATTATCGTCGGGAATGACATGATTGCAAGAAAAGCTGGCAATTTGCTTGAGTGAACCTTTAAAGAGGTGATCCGTGATTTCATCATAAGGCTTCATTGTTCCTCCAGCTAAAATTATTGACCTGTAAGATTAGGGTAATAAAATGATTACTACGATGGTTATATTGTAAGCAAATCAAATATCAATTATTTACACCATGTCGGTAAGGTCATTTTTTATCCTAACAAGTCAACTATTAATTCAATTTATCTATTCTCTTTGTAAGTATTCTCTAAAACTTTGACAATTTGCTCTGTATGTACAATAATATATAAAATAGATAGAATTTCAAATTACGTTATACACGAAAAAACATGTTTTTCATGTACATATTATTATAATGAAAATTGTAGGAATGATACCTTGTGCATCTAATTAAGTCTTGAAATTGAGGAGCGACATTTAGCAGTAGAAATTTGTATGACTTTTGATCACGATCTATTATTATTCTTCCCTCTGCATCGCAGGTCTTCAAAGACTTGAGAAACTCGGACAAGTTTAGAATAGCTTGTGAATTAGGTTTACTTGTGAAATTTTCAGTCTGATTAGTATCTATTCTAGATTTGACAGAAGGGGGTTCTACATCTTGCTTACTATTACTATCACTGTTATTTTTCTTCAAAGAATTTTTTCCCTTTCCTTGACTCCTTTTATTTAGTTGTATTGTTGGTGAAGGTGCTGTGGCAGTATTACCTGGAGTGGAGTTAACCAAGGCAAGTTTTTGCTGCTGAAGCATGTAACCTTTAAGCTGCAATAAACAAAATAAACCAGGATATACGTAATTTAGTATTTTAATAAATAATAAATAGGAGTACATACTATGTTTCACCCTCTAATATTGTACACATTCTACAAACTTTTGTTGGAATAAATAAAATGAGTATGAAAAATGAAAACAACTAACCTTAAAAATAAGATGACTCTTCTTACAAAACTTCAAAAGACTATAGAGATCATGTTCCCCAATATCGATTGTGTTCTTGAATTCTTGAATTGTATAAAGGTTTTTATTAGATGGGTAAAGCTCATCAATGTTATCCAACTGACCGTTATCATTTTTGAGTCCGCCAGACGTTTCGAGAAATTTGACTAGCGCTCTAACAATAAACTTAATTTGTTTAAGTTTGAGAAGGTTATCGGTGCTGAATCGAGTCATGTACCGTTTAATATAGGCCTCAAGAGCAGAAAAACAGTCTTTAAGTTGAGAAAGGGTGATTGAGTTTGAGTACATATTCGAAATAGACTCTATAATATTATGGGCTTCATCAAGAAGGAGGACCGAGTTTTCTGTCTGAATTCCAACCCCGTCTCGAGTCCCAGAATGTAATACTGTGTTGTAGGGTAACAGGATTAATTGAGCTTCTTTAGATGCTTTTCTCGAAGCGTAGTATGGACAGGCCTTGATCTCTGTTTTGGCTACACGAACAAGCTCTTCAATGTCTATTGGCTCGGCTAGAATCTGATCAAAAAAATTCAATGACAATGGAAAAAAATAAAAGCTAACATTAAAATATTTATAGGAGTTTAGATTTTTTTAGGATCGTAACATATCATAATCAACCCCTTACTATAATGTATTATAATAATAATAAGATATAAAAACATAATTTTTAACTTTCTAATAGTTAGTAAGTCCTTACATGATTTTTTAAGTCCTCTATGGCATTAGATTTGTAGTATGGACAACCTTGACAAGTTTTTAACTTTTTGCCGTCAGCTTTTACTTTTTTGCCTTTGCTCCCTTTTTGTAAGTCTAAGCATCTAGGAAACAAAAACAAGTTATGTATTATACAGACGAGTTTGCATGTAGGCAAACATGGGAAAGAATGTAATTTAATACTGTAAATATTTCCTTATTGGTATATTCATGTCATAGAATGCATAGAAAGCAATGAATTAGTACAACTAACTTTTCGTTTATCAAAGAAAGATTTTTTAGCCGGCTAACTTCGGAATTTATGCATAGATTTTGACGACTGCCCAAGGTCACTGTCGTTACTCGATCGGCAAAGGGAGTCCGCTTCAATTCCTTTGCAAATTGACTAAGTTGGGTGTGAGTTCTTGATGCAAAAATAATCTTTAAAAAAAATGAATAGATAATGCCATAAAGTAAAAAAATTGAAAATGATAAAAATTTCAAGTGAACATGATCATTCCAGCCTTTTCTTAAATTACATGTGTGTATGATGTAAGTATGTATTTACTTTGGGAGCATGGAATTCTACTTCTGGACTTTCCTCATCCTCAGAGAAATCCGAGTCGGAGTAATTATTCAAAGCAAAGTCATCAAACAGAATATCATCAAAAAGTTCATTTTCATCCCCACCTTTGTCACCTTTGGAAGATGATTTACCATTTAGGATTCCAGTATCCGAGTTATTATGACTTGAAGAGGACGATGGCCGAAAGAAGGAAGAATTCTTAGATTTTAATATTTTATGACGACTTTGTATGATTTTTTCTCGCTTCTCAATCATTTGCTGCAGAAAATTTAATTCTCGTTTGGCTTTACACACGGAATCTTTCTTCTTCAGTACTTCAGACTGTGCTTTTATCCAATCTTCACAATCTCTCGCCTTTTTGTCTAAGGGATATAATACACAAGAATAAAACATTACACTTAATCTCTCTTGCTGTGTACCTATTTATTGTAACAATTGTGACAATCACTGTTAGTTGACTTTACAACATATTTTTATAAACACTTAACATTACTCGTATGTACATTTTTACCTTCCTTTTCTATGTCAATACTTCCAATGAATGCCTTTAAATCTTGTACTCGCTGAGCTTCATGTTTTTCCAACCAAGTCAAGGCACCACACAGCATACTTAAAGACTTGCCCTGAAAAAAAGTTTAAATGGCTTCAGTAACATAATGTTCAAAATATTACCGTTAACTTAAATGTACTTGGATGTTCTTAAATCCTTAAAAAAAATACATGGTTCTATGTAAAGGGTCATGAGTCAAGAATCTCACCGTGCCTGTTGGACTTTCAAAGATTCCAAGACTTTTATCAACAAGAGCTTTAAAAAGAGCTTTCATAAATTGTGTTTGGATGTCATAGGGTTCAAATGGAAACGGAAACTCCTCTGGAGATTCTATATTACTCTCAGGAATAACTTGAGTGTCACTCATTTTGACAATCAACTAAAAATATTAAATCACTTAAAGTATCAAACAGTCTTCAATCACTCAATCACAGTGAAAATAATGGTATAAAGTATAAAGTATTAAGTATGTATTATACTGCACCGGGGAAAAAACTGTTGATAAAATGTGTAGCAATTTCTGAATCCTACCTGGTGAGATATTATTAGATTCTGAGATATAGGCTTCTAAATCTCACCCTCCGTTTATTACATTATAAATTTAAATTTAAATTTGTGTGTATAATAATACTTTTAATCAATCCAAGGCTTTGAAACTTTCAAGAAATAAGCAGTTCATGAACCAAATTAGTTGAAAATTATGTTTAAAAAAGTGAATATACCTCACTGGGTAGGATTAATAAACTACTTCACAAATAATTCCCGCTTCAGTTTTTTTTTAGTTATTCTTGATTAGGAGCGGTAAACACGTTCAAAAAGTAAAATGTCGAAAAATATCGACAAGTGAAAAGTGTAAAGTGTATTAAGTATTAAAATTATTAAAAGTATGAAGAATTTTAAATAAAAGTACACTATAATAAATGTTGTTAAAAAGTCCGTTTACAAAATGGATATTCTAAAAGCGGAAATAGAGCGGAAGAGGAAACAGTTGGAGTCTACAGTAGGAGTTGGGGCACCAGGAGGAAAAAAATATTTTAAACGCGGTGAGTTAATTGCAAAGTACGAGGAAGAATATTTCAAGAAACATGCACCAGCAAAATTAGTCACAGGAAATAAAGATGCCACCGATTCTAAAGTAAGTTAAACAGTTTTAGAGTTAAAATAAGATTGAAGTCATATTTTGGCTCATTATATTATTGGTTACATATTATGCGATATGGGATTGATGTTTAAAAAAAGGTTTCAAATGATAATGAAAATGCAAATACTAATTTGAATGAAATTCGTTGCTTACCTATTATTTTATATTATAGCCATCAGAAACCAGCTCGTCCTCGGGTAGTCATTCTTCCTCAGTTCCAACGTACACAGGAAATGTGGAAGATTTACCCAAATTATCTCGACGAGAAGTCATCCGTCGTCTTCGAGAGAGAGGAGAACCCATTTTACTTTTTGGTGAAACAGAAGCCGAGTCTGCTCGACGCCTCCGTAAACTTGAAATCCTGGAGCCGGAAGTAAATCGGGGCCTACGGAATGACTTGCAGGCTGCTCTTGAGTAAGTAATGAGACATAGTCATGTGTATAATACATGTACATAATATGCAATTATTTAATGTTCGCACACATATTTTCCTTTTTCTTTTCAGGCAAGTTGATCAAGCATATTTAGAAGAAATCCTTCGGTCCGTCAAACCTGATGCTGAGCTAAAAGATAGAAAAAAACTTGGTGATGTCCATGTTCAGGAAGATAATTACACTTTTGATGGCATCCGAGACATGGCTAAAGTAACTTTAGTCACAAAGAAGGATCTTGAAGCTCAGTCCAAAGTCATTTTAATTTGGTTGAAATTTTTACTCAAAACTTGGGGCCAGCATTTAAATTCGAGGGCTGAAGAGGATAAACTGAGCGTGAAAGGAAAACTAGCATCGGCAACTTATACACAAACAGTTGTAAAAATTCAAAATTTAATGTTTGATACATTATTATTATGTATATTAAGAAGGGTTATACATATTTATACTAATTTAAAATTTATTTACTGATTTATTTTTATATACTTAGGCACGCATATTATACATTTTTTATTGTGTACAAAATTGTTTGATTCCTTTCTTTTTTTGTAGGATTATTTGAGGCCGCTGCTTCGTAAACTAAAGTCTAACAATCTCTCAGATGACATTCTTGAAGCTCTGTTTGAAATTGTAAACTTTATGCTCGACAAGGAGTACATTCGAGCGAATGACGCATATCTGGAGATGGCCATAGGAAACGCACCCTGGCCCATTGGTGTGACCATGGTGGGTATTCACGCCCGTACAGGACGAGAAAAGAGTAAGTTCATGTGCTTGCCCTTTACTATATATAATATGAGCTATAATGTAAATAAGCAAAAAAAGTAGTAGATACTATGATATATATACCTATAATAATGTTATTGTCAAATGTACTTGTACAATAATCGTAAGTAAGTAACTAATTAAAAAAACGTTTTCTTCCTTTTGTATAATAGTTTTCTCCCGAAATGTCGCTCACGTCATGAATGACGAGACTCAAAGAAAGTATATTCAAGCTCTAAAGCGAATTATGACCAAATGTCAGCTCTTGTTCCCAACTCACCCATCGAAGTCTGTTGAATATACGCCTGGTGCTTCAGTTAATGACTAAATAGTATTAAATTTAAAGCCTCTACAAATTAATTTTTTTACACTCCATATAATGTCATAATGTAATATGTAATAATGGTGTTAAAGTTTTTGTAAATATAAAGTAATATAATAAATAATAATACCTATTATTGACTTGAATAATAGGTTCAATATTTACTATTAGATTATTGTTATCAAAAATAACCACAAACCATACTATTATACACTTGTATGCTATAATTTTTGCTATGTAAAGTTTGACATGTTAATTTCTGTATCATTTGTATCATATTATATTTGTTTTATTAAATACATACGGTTGCTGTTGGTACAGTACTGCACATGGCAGATAAGCCCAAATTCCTTGTAATAATTTCTAATGAACTTAAGCTATTCGGTGGCTCAGACAGAGGAAAAATCAATTTTTATAAAGTACATTAAGTAGCTAATATAACCTTTATATTATGTGTGCAATGATGTTTTATGTTTTTTACTTCGTCGTTCATAAAATATAAAATTTTTAATGTAATAAGTGTAGTCGAATAATATGCCTAGAATATATAGCATTTATGTATTTGTATCATTAGTATTTTTATTTCGATTGTCATTTTTTTCCGTTTGGCTGATTGCATACACATCTCACCAGAAATCATCCAAAATCTTCGTGGCTGACAAAACATATAAACTGTTAGATTTGTTAATATGCTGGTATAAGCTAATCAATGCATAGTAGATACTTTTAAAGTGCACTTGCTAGTAATGTTAATGAATAAGTATTTAGATGCTTTCAAAATTCAGAAGCTTTTATATTTTACATGATGTACTACCAGTCATCTGCCTGTAGACTGAGTGCTATTTTCCGCCCGCGTGGGTTCTGCGGAGTAATTATTTTTTACATGGACATAAATAAATAAAAAAATTCCGAATTCGCTTACGATAATATTTTTCCAATAAAGCTTACCTAAAGGGCTGTTCCCATAACGAGCGATAGCGACTTTTTTTCATGCGATAGCGATAAACAATTGAAAATTTTAATTTTTTTCGCAATCGCTGCAGGAATTGCGTTCACGTGCATCAACTGCGACGACGGGGTAATTGTAAATTTTTTTTTCAATCCATTATCGCGTCTGATTTTACCAACTTGTCTACAAACTAACAGGGCTCTTAGACCCCAAACGTCGTAGCCGCCACTGTTTCTCGTAAATTTCCAGGATTTTCACTAAATCAGAATGACAAAGCCCAAGTCTCAGCTGGCCATTGATTTAGAGGCTTTAAAAGCCAAGCAAAAGGAGGAACGGGATGAAAATAGACGACGTAAAGCGCAGGAGACGGAAAGAAAAAAGCAAGTAAGGGCTGCAAAAGATGAGAGTACAGTTAGTTTGATCCGAGAGGTGCAAGATCACCCGTGTATTTGGAATCGCGGACTTCGTGAATATAGTGATAGGGGTAAAAAGGATGCAGCATGGAGTACGATTGCGATGATATGGGGAAAGCCAGGTAATATTTACCTAATATTATTAGGTAAATAATAATAAGCACTTCTAGATTCTCTTTATAAATTGCACGTCATTAATTCAAAGCTTGTAAATGTCCAGAGTCAGAAGCTCGAAATACATGGAAAAACTTGGTTGACACCATGAGAAAGTTAGTTGCTGCGAACGCTGATCGTAGTGGGGATGGAGTCAACGTTTCGAGTGAAATGGTTGGGGATGATGCTCGTCGATGGAAATTCTACGATTCCTTAAGCTTTCTACGCGATTCATTTACATTCAGAAAGTATGCACCATTATCAATATTATACATTATACACAACAGCTAACTAAAATCGTTTTCTCGTCATTTATACGTACATATCATGACCTGTAATATTTTTGCACCCTCAGATCAGACGGTAACTATCAAGGTCATTGTAATGAGGCTCAAGAGACAATTTTTGAAAATCGAGAAATGTCTAAAATGAATCGCACCGTCAATTCTATTGTACGTTTTCAAAGTTGACATTCAACATATTATTATGAAATGTGGGAAATGGTTCAAAGTCATATCAATGCATATTATTGAAAGTTAAAATAATATGGTTACATATTGTTGTAGGCTCCAAGTGTTGCATCAACGTCTGCATCAACGTCTGCAGCTTTTAATGCAGCTTCTACTTCTGGAGTAAATATCCCACCCCCACCGATTTACAAAGACAAAACACAAGATAAATGAGCCAATAAGCGAAGTCGCCCCACTGAGATTGACAAAATTGACAGTCAAATTGAAATGTTGACTAAAGTTTTCACTCAGCCTGAAAATCCCTTGGACAAGTTTCTTTCTTACTTGGGTATAATAAAATTCCATTGAAATAAAACGTCAATTCCCTCGAATAGAAATAAAATTATCCACTGATAGACGATAAAAACCTCACTTTTTACATTTGACATGTTTTTACATTTGTAAATTGTAAATTGACAGTGGTCCGTTTACTTTTAGGTGAGGTTGTGAGTCGTACTCCTCTCGAAAAACAAAACGAATTGAAAAAGGACCTACTCT
>JAQIVE010006149.1:0-11912 GCA_034698285.1 Sminthurinus bimaculatus | reverse complement strand
TGACACGAAAATTGGTCGGCAGTAAATTGGTCGGCGCGAAAATTGGTCGGTAGAATATTGGTCGGCAGGTAAATTGGTCGGTGGGAAAAGGAAAATTGGTCGGCAGACAAATTGGTCGGCAGGTAAATTAGTCGGCACAGAAATTTCATAATATTATCATCAATTTGCTAGTGGTTTGCATGTTTGTACTTCATGTACAGAAAAATTTAAGTTATCTTTATGTAAAGTTTGGTTGATGGATGGGACATTCGACGCCGCTCCATTAAATCTATATGAACAAATATTTTCTATTCACGGCCTCACAGAACCTGACAATAGAATATTACCATTAGTGTTTGCTTTGCTACCCAATAAACGTAGTTCTACATATGAAAAAATGTTAAAGGCATTGTGCGAGAATTCAAATGAAGTGTTATCTCCAGACATGATTATACTCGACTATGAGCATGCCACTATTAAAGCAGCCTCAGAAGTATTTGAAGAAGTAGAGTTACAAGGGTGTCTGTTTCACCTATGCCAGAACATTAAGAAAAACATACCAAGTAATGTTAAAAAACTGATTGCTGATGGTGACAGTGAGTTAGAAATACTAGTAAAATGCATTGGAGCTCATTCTTTCGTCCCACCGTCACATGTCAAAAAGTGCTTTAATGTGTATAAAAAACATGCTCTCCATCTTTACCCCATCCTTAAGCCTGTTATAGAATATTTTGAAAATACATATGTAGGAAGCAGATATGCAAATGGAATATTCAACATAGAACTATGGAATGTTCACAGTAGAGTTTTGAATAATCAGCCCAGGACTACAAATGCCGTCGAAGGCTGGAACCACGCTTTAAATAACCATCTAAATTGCTCACATCCAAATGTTATAAGGTGAGTAAACAAGCAAAAATAAAAATATTCCTGCATTCTTCTGCATGTATTGTACTACTCACTGCACACAATGTGTAAAATAAGCGGGATTTCTCATTTCAGACTGTTACAAGTCCTGCGTTCCATTCAGTTGGACACGGAAAACGAGTTTGAGAGAAGACGGGCAGGAGTTCCAGTAAAATCAAGGATTTATATCATGTTTTAGTCTTGTCAGAAAAGTGTGCGAGAAGTTTGAGTGTTAAAAAATTTAATGTGGAATTTCACAACTTTTTAATTATCCATTATCCATGTCAATTTTTAATTTTTGCTGTTAATTTTTGTGTCCAAACTGGAAACCGGAAGGTCATTGTGATTGTATAGTGTTTCGTGTTAGATTATCTGCAGGAAGACCACCAATTACCTAAATTACCTACATACTACAACAGTAATTAGGTAGTTTTTTATTCAAACTTAAATTGAGCGTTAGCTTAGGTTAGCTTACTGTATTGTTAATTGTTAGTTAAGTGTCAAGTGACTTGACTTGTGTCACTTTATAATCGTGTCAATCGTCAATATCGTCATCGTAAATCGTAATTGTCATCATCCATCATGAATGATGTTAGGGATATTCTCGAAGTTAAAAATGACGGAGCCGGAACAAAAGGGTTTATCAAACCCAAAAAGGTAAGACATAAAATTTCATGAAAATTCTTTAAAGTGTCTTTTATCAAAACTTTGAAAGGGATTCCAAATTCGGAATTCTGATACTCTTGATGGTTGATTGAACCTGAAAATGAAAATACATGAGCCATTTTATTTTTTATTGACTATTTTTTTTACTTAAACAGCCACCTCCTATTAAAAGACCGGAAGGAATGAAGCGAGAACTGTTTGCCTTGTTGAGTGCCGATGATGGGAAAAATATGCACCTGGCTCCGGTTCATCCCGCAAATCTACAAGGAGGATGCTACAAACCCAAAATAAAATTGGGACACAAACGCTGTAGAGCCTGGAAATGGACTCCATTCGTTAATCCAGGTTCGATTACATATTTTTTGCTTTGATTTTTTTATTCGTAAAATATGAAGCAATCGTTTAGGTAAAATACTTCATGAAAAAAGGTCCTATAGCAGTGGAATCGCAAATGTTATTTGCTAGAATTCAAAATTGATCGCTTTCCTGAAACATTTCATATTTTTATTCCTTATTCATTACAGCGAGGAAGGATGGATTCGAATTTTATCACTGGAAAAGGGAGACCGATGAGCCTGGAGAATATCTTTTTGCGCAACTCAACGTTGTAAGTAGATAGAAATAATATTTTTACTTTTTACTTATATTTTACTTACATAATATTAAATTTCGAATGTGTATCGTTAGTATTGTTTCAAAATCCAAAGATTTTGATGCTGGCCATTTATTTACATGTAATTGACGTTGATGCTCAACAGGAAATAAATTTACCAAAACATTCAGATTCTGAGTATGCTGATGTTCTGGATACAAATCACTGGACAAAAGCGGAAACGGATCATTTATTTGACCTATGCTGTAGATTCGACCTTCGCTTCCCAATCATACACGTACTTTTACTCGTTTTTTATTGGATTAAATGTACTTTTAACTTTTGTATCGTAATATTATAAGTATTATGTATTATAAGTAATAAATCATAAGCATAACATCTTGTTATTATTGATGTTGATGGATTTTTTTCTCATGTAATAACCCAGGATCGGTGGAATCATGAAGAGTTTGGTCCCAAATCAGTTGAGGATCTTAAGGAAAGATATTACGAGGTGGCTGGCATTCTCACAAAATTAAGAGCTGACCCGACACTTCCGGAACCTCATGTGTTCAGCTTTGATGCTCAGACGGAAAGGAAGCGAAAGCTACAACTTGACAAGTTGTGGAAAAGGTCGCCGGCTGAGGTTTGTCATATTAAGCATTTACTATAGACTATAGATATTACTCTTAGTTTGCAGGTTAAATAAAGTTTTATAAAAATGGCAAAAAACAGTTACTAGCTATAGAATTCCGTTTGATATAATGCAAAAGCGAACTTTATTCCAAAACTATTCCCAAATCTATCCGCCCGTTCCATGACAACTCTGGTTGGCAATATTTTTTAGCGCAGTTGTTACGGAATGATAGGAAAAATCTGGGAATAGTTTTGGGCACATTTCTAGCTATCAGTAATAATTTACTGAAGTATTGTTCCTGAATACTCTTTATAATTGAAGTGTGTAATTATTTTTTATTTTTTTACAGATTGAGGAGGAAGAATATCTAAAAGCAGAAATGGAGAAGATCGAGATGAGAAAGATTGAGCGAGAGAAGAAGACACAAGATTTACAAAAACTGATTAGTGCCGTCGATGGGGTTTCTGTTAAAGGTCGAAAGTCTCCCGTTGAAAATTCAAAAAAGAAAGTCTCACCCAGTGAAACTAAAAAGAAGAAGACTGTGACTACCACCACTACGTACAAAAAAACTACGACCAAAAAAGGTTTCTTTCTTTTTATTATTTTTTTATCAATTTTTTGTCATATCTTACATCTTTTAAAAGTTTAAAGGTAGACTTTAAAAAATATATGGTTGAAGTATTTGTCATCAACATCAGAAAAGTATTTTACTTGTTCTTCTTGCCCTTTTCTCTGTTGCAGTCGTCGAAAAAGAATCGCAATCCAGTTCCTACGGAACTCCCGGAGCATTTGCTACAATCAAATGGCCACAGTACAAACTCGCTGGAGTCTCCATGCGGAGTTCCTATATGAAACTCCCGAATGGTGTTGGAAAGAAGAAGATGGCTGATATGGAGCTGAAGCTTCGAAGTCTAGGAATTGGTATATATTGAAATAATATACAAATATATCTTTTAGTGTATCGTCTATTTTTTTTCACTTGCGCCACAATTAAATTATAAATTGAAACTACTCTGACTAAAATTCTTAAACATAGAATCATAGAACATGATTTATTATTTTGGGGTTATTTTCTTGTGTTTTATGGCAGAATTGGATCAAACTCCTACGGAGGAAATTATAGCCGAGTACAACGAGCTACGAAATGATATCGCCCTGTTGTACGAATTAAAATGCGCTTCGGCATCACTCGCCAGTAAAATGGATATGTAGCGTGAAGCTTCTCACCCGGTTTTTTGTGCCATGAAAAATGATACAAATATTTTTAGTTTTCATAAACTTGTAACTTTATGAAATTTGTAATGTTCTCATTTTTTAAAAATGTCAAGTTATTAAGCATTCAATGTCTCAGTGTTATATCAGTCAGTGTATTTATATTTACATAAGCACTTTGTATTTATATTCCGTATTTGAAGTCGTATGAGCTAATACTCTAATATAATACCTATGAATCCTAATTTATCACCATATTTATTTGCAACATATTAGTATGTAAGTAATGATTATTAATTATATATTATTTAAATTCAAAAAATCGATGTTAGTACAAAAACTGGGATATGATGGCGGACTTTCATAAAAATGTCACGTTTTTTTAAATTTTATGCACTACAAAAATATTAGCTATTGGTTATAAAATATAAAATATAGTCAGTATTTTTGTGGTGGATTTTCAAGGTGAAAGCAAATTGTTAGCAATACGTTTAAATATAGAGTATACGATTACGACCATCGACCAATTGTATAAAAAGTAAAAAAAATAACAGTATTGAGTATTGTACTTGCACCAGGTTGATTTTTGGTGCAATTATAATAGTATTTTAATGTTGGTAATTGGTACTTTACTTACGACGATACAAATATGTGTGTAGTGTGTACATATAACCTCTCCGGATGTAATAAACTGTGTGATAGTGTGATCAAAATGTTTACTGAATAATATTATCATTATTATGTATTATTGTTGTGAAATGGATTTTGATCATTTTCCACACCACCATAAACTTGACCATTCAAGTTCAAGTTTTTAGTTAGGTGTAGCTATAGCTACAATTAAAATCACACTATATCGAGCATATTTAAAGCAATTCGTCACCAAGTGCGAAAAGCTTGGTCCTTGAAGTCAAAGCAACTCGGTGTTAATTTATAAATTGTAGAATGCAGAATGTGCAAACTTTGCACTGCAAAGTAAAGTAAAGTAGAACGTCTAGAATCTAGAATGTAAAATCGAATCAAATCTGCGTTTGGTAGTTTGGTCTAGTTTTTAAAGCCTTTGCTTTAACTTCACACATAAATTGTACAATACAATATAGAAACGCTATAGGTCGTACTAACGCAAATTTTTGGAAATGAAGAGCCTCTGCCTTTGCATTGAGCTGAAAGTCGGCTGCATCCTCATCGGTATGCTGGAAATTGTAAGTTTTTTATATTTACTTTGATTTAAATACTCTAAATACATGTAATTTAAATAGGTACACACCTAAAAAATAAAGTAAGTAACGATTAAACATGTTGAGAGAATTGACATTTTTAAGAATGAAGATAGGAGATAATATCCTTGTTTTTGTTAAAATTTAATTACAGATGGGCTATTCCTTATTCCTTTTGAAAACCGTCATTTCCCTGGGTGGCAGTGAGCTTTTGAGCATCAAAGATGTTGCCGAGATTGACCGAGACCTGGATAAAATCCCCGGGAGCGAGGACGAGTTCAAGAATGGTAAAGGGGCAAAATCATTTTTTACAAGTAACTTTTATACATGAAGCTGGAGCCGCAAACATAAGTCCCTTTCAATTTAATTTAGATGATTAAATGATGTTTTTATATTCTTTTCTTTTTCTTGTGCAACAGTAAAACGAGTGGTGATTCAGTACAGCATTCAGCTGGTTCTCAACTTTGTCCAGCTCGTCGCTGGAATTTTGTTAGTAGTGGGTGCCATCAAGGTGAGTAAATTTAGCTTTAGTGAATAGTGAGAATATATTTATCTTTACTAACACTTGGACATTAATTTTCTTTCAGTGCTCCACCGTCCTCGTAAAAGTCTGGCTGTCCGTCAAACTCAAGAGCTTCATTCTGTCCGTAATTTTACTCGCCGTCTCCATGGCAACAGCCCAAGGTTCTCGATCTATGGTGAAAGACCACTGGTCAGACATTATTTCCCTGGTTCTTGGCCTCTACTTTGTTCTAGTCGTCTTCCAATTTTGTCTCCAGCTGAGGAAGGAAACTGGCCAGGAGAAAGCTCAAGTGCAAAAAAGTTGCTGAAGAGTGTCCATCGTAGATCTTGACCTTACCAACAAGTTGAAGAAGGCAAAGGTCAAATAGAATATTCTTTCTTTTTAACAGTGGATACAAAACGGATCAACAGTTCTCAACTCTTTTATTTACAAAAATAAACACTAGTCTTATTTGACACTTTACACAATATATTCAAGTGCAAAAGTTTGACGCCGCTTATCTATATTTTCGTGCACCAGGGGTGTGGGAAGTTCTAGAACTTTCCCCATGAGACTTTTGTCTTTTTTAACAAACTGGTTTCAAATGAGTGCATGATGGTGACTAATGAATAATGTGAATTTTTAAAGTGTAGCAAGTCAACTACGAGACTAAACTGAACTGGTCTGGACTCAGCTCGACTAAATTAATTTATGTGTCAATTTAAATGTTGTCACCACATGCAGCCATTATTACTTTGTTTGCGCCACTAAACGATGCATAAGTATGCATATGCATACACACTGTATCTTATGCAAAGCTGCTGTGGGGAACAATCGGTCGTTTTGACGACTAACTGCCGCAACTAGTTTTATTATTACTGTTATTATGTTGTTACATATGAATGTTCATCATAATCGATCGTTTGATGGGAAGGAAGCCCCCTGGGAATTTTTCTACAAAACATTTATTCATTCATTCATTCAAACTTTATTCAAAATAAAATCCACCTTTTCCCCAGTTTTCTGTCATCTAGCCCGGATCATCCTCAGTCCATTTGCTACAGCGACTCGAAATGTGACTGAACACGCGGGCGCCCTTGAAAAATGCCGCCAGCTGTCTACAGCACCAACTTTATTTTATTTAGTACCAGGTCGGGATTGTAAAGAATAACATGTCCCGACATTCCAGGATAAATGTCCCTCATGTCAACATTCCTCTCATTTTTCTTCTCCTCTTCGACAATCACCTCGCATTTATAGTCGTAAGTAAAACATGAAGCATAAAGACACGTTTTAAAATTTTTGGAACATTTTTTAAAAAAACGTTTTGTGCGCATTAAAATTTTTTTCGTCATTTTTCCAAATTTTCCTTTTGTGTATTTATGTAAGGGAGAATTTCAAGGATATCATGAAGCAGACTTTCAAAATGTTGAAAATTTTCAAAATTTCCTCTGGTCACTTCCCGCCAAATCCACATCCAAGTATGAGGAAGATGGTGGTGGGCACGCTCCGCCGAGTCAGTATTATCCGCCCTTCTTTATTCAAGTGGAGCCCCAGTCGACAGCGCAGTCGTCATCGCCTTTAATTTCCGATGCATTTAATTTCAAGTCGCCCCCCTTGACCCCCCTCGAATATACCAAATTTTTTCGACGAATGCTGCTAAACGCTGCCGACAGCTACCAAGTCGAGGGGATCATCAGACATCCTTTGAAACTGCCGCCAAAAACAACCGTCAAAATAAAGGGGAGGCTCAAAGAGCCCGTCAAAAATTCTCCCGCCCGCACCATAAATCAAAGTTACCTCGAATTAAAAATTTTTGAAAGTGGCGAAAACGAAAATCACGTAAATCTAGTCGACTCCTCGACATCCTTGGATCACGTCCCGTCAAGTCACGACGATTGGACAACAACAAATCAGGACGCCCAAGCACCGGACATTTTAATTTTGGTCAATGACGGAAGTTCAAAGTCGAATTCGAAAATTCGATCAAATTCAAAATTGCCGCGACGAATAAAAAAACAAGGATATCGACGGCGCCGCCGGCGACGGAGCGACCTAGACCGACACACCGTTGCCACAGTGGACAGTAGGGAACAAAACTTACCCTTGGATTTGAACTTGCCGCAATCCCTGAACACCGGAGTGGGTCACGTCATCGAAAAAAGGCAGGTGTTCCAGTTTAATCGAACGAATGTCCGGGGAAACATGGCCAACGTGGGGACGACGTCCGTGGCGGGTGACCACACGGCGGTGGCCAACGCGGTGGCCCAAGAAGGAACGCGTCACGAGGCCAAGTTTGCGGAGAGTAACGCGTTGGCGTGGAAGGGCGGCCAGGAGTCGTCGAACAACGGTTTTGCCGGAATTCGGGAGTGGCATCCGCACGGCGGGATCTGTCTTCACCCGCCCTGTAAAAAGGTGGCCAGCAGTCTCGTGGAGGTGGAGGAAACCAATAAAATCCCCGCCCACTTGAAGAACCCCGAGATAGACTTTTTCAAGATTGCGGTGGTGCCTTTGAAGAAAACCGCAATATCGAACCCCGGGACCACGCCCAACAAGGCCATTTTCAAGCAAGATGGGTCGGCCCACACGAACACGCACATGAAGGAGACCAAAATGTCCAACGCCCACACGCCCGTCACCACGAACAAACAAAATCCGAAAATCCCCACCAACCCCCGGGGGGTCAAGGACGACGACAAGGAAAGGGAAACCCCGCCCGTGCTCAACCTGGACAACAAGCCCACGGGCAACACCCCGAACAAACCCGTGGACAAAGGAAACGGCCCGGGAAATGTCAAAACGCCGATGAAGGAGGTCAAAAACCCGAATGCGCAGACGCCCGTCACTACCGACAAACAGAATCCGTTTATACCCACCAACTTGCGAGGGGTCAAGGATGATGACCCCCCAGATAAAGGAACCCCACCGCTGGTCAATCTGGATAAAAAAGGCCCGGGAAATACAAACACTCCGATGAAGGACGTGGCCAAGCCCAAGAACAAGGCGCCCACCATCCCCATGAAAAACGACCCCGTGGGTCCCACCGACCCGCGAAGACTGAGGGACGATGACAAGGAGCCCAATACCCCGCCGTTGGTTGACCTGTCGAAAAAGCCCCCGGGGGTGACCGGCCAGAAGTTGATTGATGGGGGTAAAATCCCGGACATGGGCACTAAAGTTGTTCCGCATATGGACGGGGACACCCGGGTATCGGCCTATTGCCCCACCCCCTGGGTGCCCAACGTTTATGTGACCGTTCTCCTCAGTCTAAGGACGGAGGAAGAGGTCGAGGCACGATTTTACCGCCGGTGGGACCAAGTTTTCCGGAGCACCGCCTACATGAAAGCCGCCATTTGGACCAACTTTGAGTCCCACAGTTGTCGGGCGGGAGGCCGGGACTGGAAAAGTGACGGGACGAAAACAACGTCGACAAAGGTCACAACAACGTGGTCCGACATTGACCAGCTTGAAGCGGGGCTAAAGGGCGTGTCCCGAGGATTGACCCAACCCGGGGTTCATTCGGTTGGAAAAAATGCCAAGGGTGCGCGAACGATGGAACCAGAATCAGGATCAAGCTCAAAACACTCCGTTGACAAAAAGGTCAAGGGGTCACGGACGACCGAGTCGGAGTCAGGGTCAAGTTCAAAGCTCCCCATAGGGAAAAAGGTCAAGGGGGCGAGGACCATTGACGACTCAGGTTCAAGTTCAAGTTCGGGGTCATTGCCAATTCCAGGATCAGGGTCAAAAGGTCACTCTACTGAAAAAAAGGTCAAGGGGTCAAGGACGATGGATTCAGATTTAGGGTCCGAATCGGAAAAGAAAGGTTCAAAGGGCAAATCCAGGTCAAAGTCCAAGTCAGATCCGGAGCCGGAACCCACGTCCAGGTCAACCTCAAAGTCAGGTTCGAGGTCAACCGTAGAGTCAAAGCCGGTGATCGTGACGAAACTTAAAAAGCCGGAGAAGGGCTCCAGGTCGATGGACCCTCCGCCCAAGGAAGCCCATGCCACGGGATTGGGCGACAAGGTCAAGCCGGGAAAAAGAAAGACCAAGAGGTCACTGGCCCTGGCGCGATACCGGCGAGAGGCCAAAGAAAAGGACGATGAGGAGCACAAGGTCGAATACGACAAGAATGACCCACTCAACAAGTGGACCGGTGACTCCTCCGGGGAGGCGGTCAAATCGTCCAACAACAGCTTCGTCGAAGAAATGGCCGCCGAGGGTAAAATCGCGTTAGGATCCACCGGGGGAAAGAGCGGGGCGGACAAAAAACCGGAGGCGAAAAAGCCGGACGCCAAAAAGCCGGAGGACGAGGCCAAGAAAAAGGCCGAGGCGGAAAATATGAAACTTGTGGAAAAGGAGCAGAAGGAAAAACGCCTCAAGGATAAAAAGGATCAGGAGGAGGAACAAAAGAAGATTCTTGAACAGGAGAAAAAAATGCAGGAAAGCATGTTACCACGACAAGCGCCCGAAAAACCGGACGACCCGGGGTCAGGGTCAGGGTCAACCGCCTCAGACGGTGGAGAAAGTCACACTGACGGTGACGCGCCAAACCCGGAGACCGTTTATGACAAAAATGACCCGCAGAATCAGTGGGACGGGGAGTCCTCCGGAGAAGCGGTCCACTCTTCGAACACGACGTTTGTCGAGGAAATGGCGGAGGCGGCCAAACACGTTTTGGAGGTCACTGGGGGAAAAGCCGGGTCACCGAAAGCGCCCGAGAAAAAGTCCGAGGCTAAAAAGGAGCAAGAGGAGGAAAAAAAGAAAAAACTTGAGGAGCAGGCCAAAATCCAGAAGGAGGAGCGGATGAAACAAGTTGTTGAGGAAAAGAAAAAAATCCTGGAACAGGAAAAAATTATCCAGAATCAACAGGTGGAAGAGCAGGCAACGTCCTCGTCCTCGTCCGGAAAACCCAAGAAAAAAAAAGAAAAGGTCGAAGTGTCCTGGGGCGACATTGATAATTTAGAGGCCGAGTTAAAGGCTGCGTCAAAAAAAGATGCCAAAAAGCCCGGGTCGGATTCCGGATCGGGGTCATCGAAAAAGCCCTCGTCGGACTCTGGTTCGGGGTCATCGAAAAAGCCCGGGTCGGATTCTGGGTCCGGGTCATCGAAAAAGCCCTCGTCGGACTCTGGTTCGGGGTCATCGTCCTCTTCAGGGTCATCGAAAAAATCGTCGTCCTCGACCTCCTCGTCAACGTCCTCGTCGTCGTCCTCAACGCAAAACGAACCGGAGGAAGAAAAGCCGAAAAAAACGAAAAAACCGGAAGAATCGAAAAAACCGGAAGAAGCGAAAAAACCGAAAAAACCGGAAGAACCGCCGAAAGAGGTCGAATCATCCTCATCGGGTTCGTCCAAGGATGACTCGAACCACGGAGGAGAAGCGCGAAGCGCGGACGGTGACGAAGAAAACAAGGAAATCGAATACGACAAAAACGACCCGCAGAATCAGTGGGACGGCGAATCCTCCGGAGAAGCGGTCCACGCGTCCAACACGACCTTCGTCGAAGAAATGGCGGAGGCGGGCAAACACGTTATGGAGGTCACCGGGGGAAAGGCCGGGTCACCGACCGCGCCCAAGAAAACGTCAGAGGCGAAAAAGGAAGAGGAACAAGAAAAAAAGAAAAAACTCAACGAGCAGGCCAAAATCCAGAAAGAAGAGCGGAAGAAACAAGTTGTTGAGGAAAAGCAAAAAATTCTGGAACAGGAGCAAACGGTCCAAGGTCAGCAGGGAGGGTCACCAAAGAAGAAAAAGGAAAAGGTCGACGTGTCCTGGGGCGATATTGATAAACTAGAGGCCGGGCTAAAAGCAAAACGGGTTGTCAAAAAGCCGGATTCGACATCGTCATCATCCTCTTCGTCAACGTCATCTACGTCATCCTCGTCCTCAGGGTCACCAACAACCTCGGGCGACATGGACAAACTAGAAACCGGGCTAAAAGCTTCATCGTCAACGTCAATTGACACCCCGGTTGATTGGAAAGCGGAGTCGAGCGCGGGTTTTATGGCCAAAATCGAGGCGGAGTCCAAGAGGTCAAACACCAAGATCCCGTTTTGCCCGGAGCCCAATCGCCCCATTTTTGTCGCCCCCATCTCGCCCATGAACCCCCCGGACTCGTGCATCAAGCCCCCGGGCGCCTGGACAAGTACGGCGGGCTGGCTGACCAAAATCGCGTTTGACACGACCGCGATCCTCAACTTTAACGTG
>JAQIVE010006148.1:0-11913 GCA_034698285.1 Sminthurinus bimaculatus | reverse complement strand
ATAAAATAAAAACGAATATATATATATAAATTATTATATAAATACTTACGATCATCTTCTGACAGGCTAAAGACCGATGCTAAATTTCGATATGGTTTGGATTTATCCTTGTCAGCACTTTTCACATGCCTTTCTTCTTGTGATGCCGTTGGATTCACAATGTAGTCAATAATTTTTTCTTTCTGTTCTGCATATTTGGCCTTGAGTGAATTTCCAAACGAATTGAATAACGATTTGGAAGTAAAACTTAAGCCTAGTTTAGTTGTCTTCCCAAATTGTTTGTCTCTTTCAGCTGGGGATAAGCTACTAGGGGATGGTGTAGTACTATTATTATGCCGACACTCTATACAACTTGAAGCATCGTGGTCAGTAAGGCCTTCATCGGGATCGGGGCTAAGCAATTCATGTAGAGCTAGGACAATAAGAAACAATATAAATATAATATGATGATAATATGTATTATTTGGCTTGAATATTATATCTGTGATCATTTTGTTTTATTTTAATTACTCATAAAAAAAACTCAAAATAAAATTCTATTACCTTGATAACCTCCCGATAGTAAACCGACTTTCAATGTATTTCTCTGGAGGAACGATGAAACAACCATATGGACATATTGGTCTTCCTCTTCCCTCCCTGACCCCAAGAAACACAAATGTTCTCCTCCAGCTGCTGAGCCAACAGATAAAGCTTCTTTCTGTGCCAATAAAAGGCCTTGGACTGCTGTCGAAAATGACACTGGTTCTTGCAACATTAGACCACAGTCTAAATGAAAAGCTGTTGGAAGGTGTCCAGCATTATATTGGTCAGCTGAAAAGTATGAGATCAGGTTGTAGAAATATTATTATGTCAGATTTAAGGCAAGATTTTCAATGCCGGAATGTATGTAACTAACTACATATGATGTTTTAACTTTTTACAATGTTATGAAGTAGGAATATTACAGTAAATTTTTATTTACCAGGTCGACAGTCGACAACAAAAAATCTAACACCAGAATCACTTCCACCAGAATCTGAAAGTTGTAAAGAAACGCTTCGGGCCGCACGAATGGAATGGAGCAATTCATCAGCTGAGATCGGCATACATAAGGAATGCATTGCAACACGGCGAGACGGTGAGGTAGAACCGGCTCCGCCATTACCAAACGTCAAAAAGGACTCGGACCCAAATAATGCTGTTTCAAACATTCTTCGATAGGAATAAGGCGTTGCTGTAGAATAATGTTGGGAAATTGCAATAAAATCAGTCACATCTCCTGGCTCCAATCCTCTGGGTAATGCTTGAAGCTCTTCAATAATTTTTATCTTATCGCCATCTTGAAGTTCCATTACTTTTTCCCTGTTAATTAAGTAAACAAATTTCGAATTTTATTTTCGATTTTTAAGTGCACACGGGTTTCATTGTTAAAAATAGTTTCAATAAAGTTGCCATTATTTGTATTTAACGTACTTGGCATTGAGAACTAGAGCAAGAGCCATATGAAATGCTAAAAATGGATCACCTGTAGAATAAAAACACAGAATAATATAATTTAATGCCAAAAAGTTCGTCATGAAGTAGAATTAAGATGATAAATAAAAATAAATAACAACTAATTATTATTCACTGAAAAAAGTAAACTTACGAAATTGTAGGTAAACATCCCAAAGAGATAAAACAGCATCAAGACTACATACATTTGCAAAGAGGGTTCGCAACTGAAAAATTTATAATCATAATATACATAGATTATAAAGTAAGGTCGTATTTTGTTTGTTTTTAGTTAGTCAGTTAGTTAATCAGAGTTGATAAAATATAAGCATTGTATATTTGTGGCAGACGAATACTAACGTAAGGAACACAAAAGAAGCTGCGAGTGTACGGGAAATATTATTTAGAGTTTAGAGTATGAGCTTACCCATCCAGAACAATACAAATAGGGTGTTATCCTTTTGGAATCAAGGAGGGAACATAATTGTGGATCGTGATATAATAACAAGAGGCGAAAAATATGGAATGGGAGCCCCTCTGGATTACTAACATCTCGTGGTATATAATCCTTTAAAACTGATCGAAAACACTGGTATAACTGCCCTCCTGATACTTTTAACGTTACTAAAGGCTGCAGGACTTCTAACCAACCACAACCAGACTCATATGGTATTTGAGTTGACTTGCAGTAGCCAGTTAACACGGATTCCAAGTCGGATACTATTGAAACCCTATCTTCTTCTTCATTTCCAAACTTCTCTGTAATAATATGTAATATATAATAAAGGGGAAAGTGTAAAAATTTACAAGTTTACCCAACCTAAAATGTTTTCATATTATTTATATGTATTGCAGTATTTAGTAAACCAAAAATAATAAACATACATAATCTATTAAAGAGACTAAAAAGAAACTAACCAGCAAATATTTGGCAATCCTTTCTTAGTTCTTGTTGTTCAGGTAAGTCATAAATGTCATGCCCAACTGGTAACTTTGCTGTATATTCATCAACACCGAGACAAAGTTGCCAGACCTATAAAATGACGTGTGTCAAGAATTCAAGAATACATAATTAATACAGAGTTATATCACCACTTAAATTTAACCGTGATAACCAGAAAACTGGTTCCTATATATGCATATATTTAGGGCCAACATTCAACATCTCTCTCTCTCTCTCATATGACATACAAGTGCAACGTTTTGTCATTTTGACAGTTTCTAAGAAAATTGACATCTGCGGTTACTGTCTTATGGATTGCCTTATTTTCCATGTATAAAATATATAAGTTTGTGGGAAAAAAGGCAATGCTTATGACAGAACTAGCAGTACGTGTTATTTACATATAGAAAACGAAAGCAATGTAATAACTCTACTAAATTTGTGAAACACATTGTTTGAATGATGATTCATGTATGAATCATAGATGAGAAATTAATTACAATTTTACTTTTGTGTTGTATCATAAAACGATATCATATACATATATAACATACTTGGGATCTTAGATGTGATGGTATCCTTCTTCCTCTACAAATTTCTAAAATTCTATCCAAATCTTGTCCTTCATCTTCTTGTAAGGCTGTCTCCAGAGCCAGACCCAGCTCCCTAGACAAGTTTAAATGTCAAAGTTATAAATTATGACTGTTATTACCTAATGGAAGTTAAAAACAGGCGTCAAAAAAATATTTTTTTACCAAGTTGTATCCTCCAGTTCGTCTTCCATCCTCGATCAATCCGATCATTCGATCAAATAGATCAATGATATTTAATATTGTGATGAATTGAGAATATTGAGTCATCCAATGAGCCAATCTTGTATCCAAATGATCTAAAAGAGTAAAAGAGAATAGAGATCACAGGCCCAGTATTCAGTATGTCATAATATAATATGTACTACAGTAATGCATTACCATTTTTCAAGGCACCCGCCTGATAATTTCCGCGGATGGATGTTATTTAAATTTTAATTGGGATTTGGGATTATTTGTCTCTGACTTTTAAGAGACAAGAGTCTGAGGTCACAGTTCACTGTCATTTCTATTTTAAAATGATGCCCATTTGAATCTATGTATGGGTTGAGGATTTCTAAAGTTATCTCAATATTCACACTCTCTTACTTAAGTTTTAGATTTCTTGTTTCTTATTCAAACTTTATACAGTTTCGTTTTTTTGATTGTGTACTCATATTCTTCAAATGGCTGAAGTTTCACCACCGGAAGTGACAGCTAGAAAGACCACTGTCAAAGACAGCTCTTCTGCGTCAAAAGTAAGTTTGTTGAATATTTTACGGAAGTATTAATGATTGCACATAATGTATAATGTCACTGATGAACATAAAAAATCTCCTTGTCATAAAATAGTGAAAGTTCAAAGTGAAAGAAAAATTCGTAATTCTTGCAGTCTATATTTAAGTAGAGTGTAATTAGTAATTCTTGTGTTTTTTCTTTCTCAAATTTCAGCTCTCAAGTGTCAACCTATTAGATGCCCTGATAGAACATAATAAAGCACTAGACGTTAAGTTAACCAATTTTGAGCAACAGGAACTAGAGAAAGCAGAAAGAATTAAAGCACTTAAGGATAGCGCAGAAGAACTTAGAAAGAAGCTCAAAGATATTGAAGATGAAAATGAAAGCCTCCGAGAGCAAGATAAAACGGATAATGATACTACTAGTCAGGAAATCCAATCTTATTTAGCTACCTATGAACGATTAAAGTCAGATGAAAAGCTTTTTAAAGAAATGTGCCACGAAGAATTGGAAAGACTTCAGGCGATGTCAGCTCAAGCTGGTAATTTTTGTTTTCAAGTATTATATCGGAAAAGCTTTTTCTTATTTTTAATCCTTGTACCTTGTACTAATAATGAAAAACATGGTATTTCTGTTTTAAGAGGACAAGGAAGCCCCGCAAAGTGAAATTCATTCTCAACTGGACCGTGCCAAAGGAAAAGTAGAAGCTGGGAAACGAGAATTGGCTGCTGTAATACATTATTTATTTAATGCTATTTATAAACTTTAGTGTTTGATTTGAAAGAATTGTTCTTTGGGTTTATCTTTCTAAGCAACATGTTCCTAAATGATGATTCGTTCATTCATTCATTCACCTTTGCGCATAAATAATAATAATAATAATACTGCTGCCAAGTGCAATGAATACGGACTCCATATTACCAACTACATAATTGACAATTATTTGTTTGTTACTTACAAATTATATTCCAGATAAGTCGAAATTTAGCAACTTTAAGACGACAAATTGATCAAGTACCAAATAGAACAGAGTTGCGTGAATATCGTCTTCGTTTTGCAGAGCTCTATAATCAAGTCTCAGCCACACATCGACAAACAAAACAGTTTTTTAGTCTATACAATTCTTTAGAAGATACGAAACGCTACTTGGAAAAAGAACTTTCGCTTCTAAACTCTATTGTCGATTCGTACCAACTGTAAGTTTTTTGAAGGTTCTTTTGCATTTTGCATTACATTTGTTTGTTGTTATATAAATTATGAGCATGTTTCTCAATTAATTTATGCATTTATTCATAATTCGTAATGACTAATATTGCGTCTTGGGCGTTTTATTCTTGTTAAAGTGCTAGCAGTACAGCCTCTGGGCGTGAAGACTTTTCTCATCAGCTTTCAACTCTTTATGAAGGAATGAAGGATACCTGTACAAAAGTTGATAAACGCTATCAAGCAGAAAAGTTTTCGGGTAAGCATACTGATTACAACATAATAATGTATATGAATGTCTCGTAAAAATGTGCACAATATGATGGTGTGCATGAGAAATGATGGTTCTGATTATGTTCTGTCTTGTAGTGGCTAAACTACAGCAAGACTTGCAATCTCTAGTGGAGCAAAAAGTGGCCTATGAAAAATGTCTACGAGATTTAGAGACTGAATGCAAAATCAATGATCAACTTTTAGCCACATGCAAGAAACTTCAAAAGAAGCAATAACTTTTTCAATGTGCTCGATTCACTGGTGATAAGCCGGGCTTGGTTTTTTTTTTCGTCGTTAGCGAATCAACCAATAATAGTCTCATAATACAATAGAGTAGAATAACATATTATAATATTAAAAACTCGCCTTAATCGCAATTTTCAATAATAAATAATATAATAATCGTATTTATCTTCAAATTTGCATAATACTGTTGATTGTACATTCCTTGCATAACATAATATAATGGTAATGATAATTAAATGTATGGTCTACCTATAAAGTGCAAAATTGAATGTCGTCGTTCATCGTAATAAAAATAATTGTAGATCAAAAAATAAATGATGAATACAATAAAAAATGTTACAAGTTACAGACATTATTACCTGTGTGAACTATAAATAAAAATACAACTAGTTGTTAAGCTTTAAAATCAGTAAACGGGAATATTTTCGTACGAAAATTGTACTATTTCATATGACTTTAATGTAGGTAGCTATATAATATATAATAAGTGGAGTATATAAGATGTTTGCATTTGGCATTAGTAGGGTAAGTACATACGGCATTCCATATCAATCATTTTGTTCAGTCATTTATCATTTCTCACTGAAAAAATCAGTATTTCGTAAAAATGCATTGGATTCCCTAAAAATCTTGAGTGTGATTAAAAAGGGAGTTGGATAGAAGGTTTTTCCTTGATTTTATCTGCTACATATTCAAGACAGGAAAGAAAGAAGTGTAGTGAAAGAAGCAAGAAAATCGAAGACGAAAGTATACTTGAAAAGTTAATTACAAATTCGGACCTTTTATATTAAATATTATTAAATGCGTTGGTAAGTTTTTGGAGAACTAAATTTTTACGATAATTCTCTCGTGTCTTATACACATTGACTTAAACATTGTTTGAAGGAACGTTTGCAAAATGCGATACTATTCATTGCCGATTGCCGACGAAGAAAAAAGTCAGAAAAAGGATTTGCGAATAGATACTTAACGTGTGTGTGTGTGTGTGTGGGCATACTTATGTACTTAAATGTATCTGTACTATCTTTATATAAAGTACTATTATAATAATATAATAATAATGTATGTAGTAATTCAAAATTAACCATATACATATTATTACTTGACTATATATCAGAAAAACCATTAGGTATGTAGTATCCAGTATTATGCACTCACTATAAAACTATAAAATCAAGTAAATATGTATGTAGGGAAGGTATATAGATAGAGATAATTCTTAATGTGGGATGAAGATGAACGTACAATTCATAACAATGAATTATACTTACTTCAATGTGTTTTATACATTAGGAATTAGGAGGAGGCAAGTGTAATTATGTTATATGTTATACTATTGTAGTGTAAGTAGTATATAGAAGATTCGAGGTGCAAAAGTTGTAAACAAACATTTGTGAAGTTAAACCGTATTTAAATATATAAAATCAAGGTAAAGTCTTGATATATTAGTGTCAAAATATTCCTCGCGAATAAAAATATTAGCTACTTTAATTACATTTAAAGTTTTAGTGTTTTATTGTGTGAATATAATATTATATAATTGCCGTAGTTTTGGATTTTTGGATTCGAGATTCGAGTCATACGTTTTTACCTTAGTTTTGTTTAAATGTGGGATTAATCTAGTAAAACCATACTGTGATTGCGCAATAATATGTGTCTAAGTTTAACTATCAATTGACATTATGGTCTTTTCAGCCACTGTCATTATTAGTATTAGATGTCGAACGTTTTGACCTTAGTTTTTTTTGAAGAATAGTTCTTGTATAGTTCTTAAATAAACGTATTTCTACAATCCAAATTAGGATTTTCTTCAATTTAATACATTTAATATGGTATATTAGTTTATAATTACTTGTGGTTGATAGTTGATAGGTAATTTTCAGTTTAGACAATCTTTCTTTATTCTTTACTTCAATATATTATTACCTTTTATTACATTATCTTTTGTATGTTATAAGTTTTATATCAATAATCAATAATCTGCTTGAGATACATGGTAATACCTTATTATATTGTTAATTTCTTAATGTGTAATACCCTTTATCGTTTATTTTAGAATTTTAGAATCGCTGCCAAAATCGGGGAAGAAGAAGAAGAAAACCACTACCATTAAACTATCAAACTGTGATGCTGTTATGACTGTCCTGATTTTTCAAATAATTTTTAATAAGTTTTCTTCAAAATTGTGATTCGAAATGACTGACTACCATGAATTCCCTGTTGTCATCTTTAAGTACATTCAAAACACTAAAAATAGTGTCTCAAAGTTTGTGCAGTTTACAGTGTCTTATGAATTTTGATCCACCTGTCAAGTAGCAACATGATTATATACGATCCTATTTCATATTTTAGAACTTACATATAATTTTGCAATGATTTCAAAGTTTTTATTTTACTCGAAAAACCATGTTTATTTTAAATGGTTCTTTTGTCTATCATTGTTCAGCAGACAACAACGTAATGTATCCAAGAAACATTAAAAACCTTTAATTTGTACATTTTGAGCTTTTTGAACGCAATAACCTCCGTAAAAGTTGTACATAGTTATCTAGTGTTATAAGTTAATTTGGTGTTTATGAAGAAACTGCAAGCCTTCAATCTTTAAGCGATAAGAAAGAAAAATCGATCAATATCAAGAAGCTGTAAAAAGTCTTCATAATTTATAGGTAAGTTTTTAATAAGTTTTGAAGCATTGTACATTTATTACTTCTATATTTCTTGGTCATTCTAGCTATAATAGGTAGTTCGAATTGATTAAATAATGTATCATCGTTGACTCTTGCATCGAATCATGTAATGTACTTTTATTACAAATTACAGAGCATAAAATGACAACTTATTGTCTGTGCAAATGAATTTCCTATGGTAAATTAGGGCTGATATAATAGCAATAAGTTATTTACAATAATAATTGTAAATATTATGACCCTATGTTAATACTATAAATATGTCTGAGTGGTTTACAAATTTCCTCTCAAGTTAAAAATATAATAATAACACGTACTTGCAAAAGTATTACTCATACTTTTTTACTCGTGTTAGTGTATTAACTAGCGTAAAAACATATTCCAAAATGAGTGATTAAATGTACAAGCATAAATAAAACTTCTGATAAAAAATTACTGCTGCCTGGCTCAGATTCGATAAGGTTAGCCAGAACTATTCTGTAAAATCCACATTTCTCGTATATCCCGTATATACAGAATCTAGAATTTAAAAGACCAGCCCTTTATTATCATTAGTATGTGAAATTAGCTCACAGTAAAATTCCTGGCATCAGTAGACACATCACTATTACGCTATAAGTTATAACATCAAGCTCAAGCTCGAACGGTTGACATGATAAAAACGTTGGACGAGTACAATTAATGGAGTTTAGTCATGGAAAAAACACAAACAAATGCTTGAGTTTTAATACTAATCACAACAAGTAACAATGCAAGTACATACATATTTACTTAAAGTTAATTTTGCGAGTGGTAGGCATGTATTTATATATGTTGTGTATTTACATTTTTTTCTTTGATAAGTAACATACATGATACATGTAATGGTATTATAATCATTAGTGCTAGTGACAGCATAATATATATGTATGCATTATATTTCTTTGTCGTGTTATGATTTTAGGTCAGTTTACCTACAGCATCATGCTTACATATTATGTATTTTGGTGTTATTAGTACATATGTATGTATATCAAGCGTAGTTAGTCAAATGCCACATCCGACTGTATCATTTTTCAGTTACATTATCATTATTAGTTATTCGGTATACATTAACCTATCTTTCAACTCTAATTTATACAATAGCATGAGTGTATAATGTATTTTGTATACATAGTTTCGAGTTATAAAATAGAAAATAGTAACAGTATAAATCGCTCAGGCTTAACAATCATCATCAAAAGTTCAAAGTTGTAACTACCTTTGCATATATGTCTCTTCTGGTGTTTGAAAAATATTTCTTATTTGTATACTTAAGGATGGATTTTGATATCACATTTTATTCACGATTGTCATTTTGTGGTTTTCCTGTTGCATGGAGTTTAAATGAACATGTTTTACATTTCATTGGTCCTGACACACGCACAGCATGAGATAACGTCAAATGCTGCAGTAACTTCTTGTAGTTTCTTAACAGGATTTTTAACTACATTGCCTAGATTTTGAAGGCGTCAAAACGAGGTGCCTGTCAATTTTGTCAACTAGACACTTATGCATTGTTAAAATTTGACATAGTATCTCTACCTACCTACCTGCAAAAATCCTTCAGACCTTTTTAATTTTGCGTGCCGAGTCTACATATAGAAAAAGAAACCGTTTACGGCTATACCTGCTCGTTAGCCTTTTATTGAGTACACGAAAATAATTGGCCTGTCATCTGTATCATATATTGTGTACTTGTTAATTGCAACCGTTCAACTGTAATAATTTACAACTGGGATGTTAAAAAAGCTCACATTTTTAATTTGATAAACTGATACATACTTTACACATTTGTTTATATAGAGCTCAAGTTTTTCGTCTTGGAAAGCTGCTGCATATTTTCATATATATTTGTAAAGCAGTATTTAATACAATACAGTACTATGATGTATGTAGGGTGGAAGGAACTTAAAGCACTGTGTGTAATGTCGCACGATAAACGTCGATTTTTTGACGGGAATATTTCTCAATCTTCGTCTCATGTGATGGACAATCCCGAAACGTTGTCTTTTGCAGTACGGTTGGTGAAAGTCCCAAAAAACTCCTTTCAGCCGTACGATCATCAACATCAAAAGGCACCGTTTGTCGGTGGTGCATTTCACGGCATGTCAAAAAAATATGTAAAAGCTTCGCTCCCTTCTTGGGACCTCTGGGGTCCGTGTTTGTGCTATGGTCAAAATTCCACCTCCGCTAAATTCGTATATGTCTTGTCATTTATATAATTGTACATTGTATTAAAGTATTTCTCATAAGAACTACAGAGAAGCATCAGAAGTTTAGATGTATAGAGGCTGAAACGAAAAATTATGGATGCAGCTAGAATAGCATCTAGAACTGGGTATCATAATTTTTTATCATGTGAGAGGTAGGAAATGAAAAATGTCGGCAGTCGGCAAATGAAAATGAAGAGAGAGAGAACATAATATCCAAAACTGCATTTTATGTATGTGTGATAAAACTCTTGGAGACATAGAAGAACTGCGGACGATGAAGGCAAGCGGGCGTTAGAATAAGGAAAAGACCTGAATTGAACCCTGACTAAATACTAAAGTCAGGAAAGTAAGATGGCAAGAAAGCAGGCACTATGTGGCGTGGACCACATACATTTTTACTGTTTTTCATACCCGAGTATTTTTATCCACGGGTAGAAAAAGTTAAAAGCCTGTCTCAGTCAGTCACTCTCTCCCTGTGGTTTTGCCTTTGTGCATAAAGATTATGTTATAGTGAATTGTATGGGACGAAGTACTAAATAGTAGGTTTCATAAACTCAATGAAGTAAAGAGTTGTATACAATAGAGGGAAGCGGATGTGTAACATATTATTATTATATAAGTCGAGTAAAAAATAGTAGACCGAGACTGAACTTTTAGCAAGGAACAATAGTTTACAATACACATGTTTTGATCCATGGCGTTTGATGCTTATCTTTCTATTTACATTTTTTCAAACTATTAGTAAATATTTTTCATAAATTGGCAAGAAATATTTTACTGTACATACATAAGTGAAAAATGTTCAGAGTCACTGATGACTTTTATTGTCATTACATTTTGATTTTGTTTTATTGACCTTAGTTTGTTCAAATTATGACCTGTCATTAACAGATATGAACAGAATATTACTTATCCGTGATTTGTACAAAAACGACTGATTATATGTATTGTACATAGCTGACTCCACTCCACGTACTTTACGAATTTCCATTTAGATCGTTGCTGGGGTTTTCCAAATTTTTCCGAATCTTGCCTAGGATTATAGTTTTCGTGACATTGTTCACTACGCGGGACTGTGGCGAGTCTACTCAAGTCTAAGCTACATACTTAAAAAATCATACTAGTATCAGACTTTTTTTAGGTTTTCGAGGTATAATTTTTTACAAATATATTAGCCCGTTTTTGCAACACCTACTTGGTAGCAGATACAATATACATTGTGCAATACTTACAGGTGCTTTAAACTTAATTAATTAGCTCCGACCATGATCCAAAGCAGGCCGTTGGAAAAGGCATAATCTTAACTTAATCCTAAAACAATTTATTATGTGTTGATGTACTAGAACTTAATGGCATTGTTATAGTATTATTAATAATATCTATTCATTGTATTGTGTAGCGATAGGAACCGCCTTGTGGTGGCGCCGAACAGTTTTGTACATTACAAAATGTATTAATTTTTAAATGTGGGAAGCTCTTATCCAAATAAATAAGTGATTTGCTGGGGGTCCGAATTTGACAATTCTGATTATATATCCTGAAAG
>JAQIVE010006147.1:0-11913 GCA_034698285.1 Sminthurinus bimaculatus | reverse complement strand
ACACTTCTCTTGAGCTAATCAATCAGTGAGTGAGGAGCAAAGGAGGAGAGCTTCTGATCCATGTTTGTTTGTTTGTTCACTCACTCCATTGAATCACCTGCTTGTTCATTATATTCTTTGCTAATCTATACAATCAAATAAAATAGTGTTCGGAACTCCCTCATAGAAATCTCCCTAAAAGCATAACACACAAAGGATCCATCGACATCAGATGATCACATCAAGGAATTTCCATGGCACACCAAGAAGTTGGGCCACCCCTCTAGTTTTACATTGACTTTTGAAGCGTGTGGGAGTCATTAATCGGTCAATGATGAATACTAGTCATTTTAAAATGGTTTAATCCATTTAAAATGGGTTTATTTGAAAACTTTGACGTACTACGTATAATACGAAAGTAAAATGCACGGCGTACTTGGGAAAACAAGGAAGGCACAAAGGGGAAAAGCGCAGCTAAGAGGGTTGGAGGAAAGTCAAAAGCAACTAGCTTACGAGGCTCCATCTTTGGACCGAGTTTACAAGCGTTTTTCATTTCTTTGTTGCCTGTATACTGTATACTTGGTTAGTGATTGCTATAGATTTTCGTTACAATTTTGTGTACACAGAACAAAACTTAATTGTGTATTACTCAATTCATATACGATACAACAGCAATGCGTCACCAATTTAAATGCACAATATGAAAAGAACTAGAAAATTCGGCTCTCAATCTCCATACATTATTAGGCCTTATACTACCTGTCTGTTTCTTGATTTAAATTTTCTATGTCGAACGAAAATCGGACGAGAAGTTGAGGGTGTGGGAACTAAAACGTACTTGTACAACACGTATTTATACAGTTTCACGATATACTCATCGTATTAAAGTTCATCACTTTGAATGTAGGACGAAGAACACCAGCAAAAGTATTAAAAATAGATCACCAGACCAATATAGACTATGTATCGAAATTCGGAGCATTGAAACACTGTGTAACAATTCTGAAATCGATTATGAACGGTGAGATTGCTCAATCTGTGTTTCTTCAATCCACTTGTATACTTAATATATTGTATGAGACAGGCAGTGTAAAATGCGAGGTAAGGTAACTCATCTTCTGGAGCGGAGTTTTCGTCTTCCCATCGTATAGTATAAAGTAATATACAAGAAACCAATAATTTACAGCTCAGCCTTTTTCTTCTTCCTCCCTTTTCGTCTTCGAACTGGGTTTCAAGTTTCATTTAGGGAAGCGCCCGACCCGGCAGTAAAGCAAATGAATGAGGAAGAAATAGAGAAAAGGATGAAAGATGACGAGGAAGAAGAGAGAAGAGGAAACACCCACAAAAGAAACCATCTAGTACGATTACGTAATGAATTGAAAAACTACTAGTTAATATACACACTACACACACTATGCCCTAACAGTTTCAATATAAACATAAAGCTCTCAATGTAGGGCAAGATTCAAAATCTTTTTATAGATACTATTCTCATTCAAAAACAGGTGATTTCACCTGTACTGCACTGGTGTATTAATTCCATCAATCATAGTAAAACTATTCAAAATTAAATTAATTTTTTGGCATATCTCAAACACCTTTTCTATTTCGTGCACCTGAAAATATTTGCTCCGAAAAAATTAAGACATGCATATATTGGCATGTAGCGGTTGAAACTTATTGATTGATATGACTACTAATTGTAAGTGTAAGTTGTAAGTATAATGCGTGAAACAATATTTCCAGGAAAGTTCCAAACTTTCTACAACATTAAGATTCTCCTTTCATTAGACCACGAATACAAAAAATACGGAATATTAATACAAAGAATTCCGTTGCAGTCCTTAAGACTTTGATTATACAAATAATAGGTCATCTGGAAAGAAAATTCGGACATTATTGATAACCGCTTTGTTAAAATGGAGATTGTGGTCCTAAATGCCTAAATTATCGCTTCCAACTGTCAGGAGTGAGACTCGGGGGTGAGATGCCACACTGTGGCTTACTGCTTTTTCCAGTGTAACTGAAATGCAACAAATAATGGTAGCAATTGCAATTTTTAAACTTTAGAAAATTCTAAATTATTCTTCTGTTGGAATGTCGCATTCTCTGTACTAATTTGTAGAAAATGGACCTTCCAATGTGAACTGGAGGAACACACATTCTGGAATATTTGCGCTATTTGCTTAACGCAAAACATGTATTAAGTATGCAAGGAAAGATTCATTGAAAAAAAATCATTTTTGTTGTAATCACACACGCAAAAATGTTCCTTCACTGCAAAAGACTTCATAATTTCAAAATCAAAATATTAAACTCGATCAACATTTTATGCTAATACATGTAAATACAAACTAAACTGAAGAACAAGCTAAAAGAAAACGTACCAAAAGGACTGTGCACATAAAATTAATAATGCACTTCTTATAAAAAAAGATGAACTTTGTAACTATAAGCTCAATCTTCATCTACATCGAAATCCACCTTGCTCTGTTGTTCTATACTTACAATTGGTGCATCGTAAGGAGTGCACAGAAACACAAGTACATCTACACTATAGAAAACCAAAGGTAAGAATGAAACTAAGCTTTTATCTATCATCTCAGTAGATCGACCTCAGATGCTCCAGAGAACAAAAGGAGAAAAAAATAAAAGCAAGAACAAGAAGAAAAGGCAGCAAAAAAAAGAAGTGACAAGATCATGGACTGATTGGATTTTGTACTACATCTACATGCATCCTATAACATAAAAGTACAAATCTTTTTTATATTTACATTACGAATATTACGATGTGTAATAAGTATTCCATAATATATAACAAGCCACTATCAACATACATTTATATTTGATTAGATACATTAAATATGTATGTATGTATATATACTAAGGCGGTCTCGTGGTTTGTAAAAGCAAAGCATCACCACCACACCACCACCGACAACAACAGCAGAAACAACAACCAACACATCATGCATAATAATGTACGTACATGTATGTATGTATGTATGTAGTATGTGGCCGCGTTACTGGTTCAAGTACTTGAGACAGAGAAATAGAGAAAGAAGAAAAGAAAGAAAGAAAGAGAGTCGACTTGTGTAGACTTGTAGTTGTATAGTTTGTAGTACGATAGATACGTTGTTGTTGTTGATGGTGATGATGATGATGATGATGCGGATGATGATGAGGAAGATTGTCTTCTCTTTGGCTGGGAAACAGCACTTTTCTTTGGTCACACGCTATATCCCACACCATAGGATCAAATGGGTGTATAGGCACTCCGCCCGTACACACTATACCTGCATACTTGTAATATGTATAATGTGTGTATTGTACACTGTACATCGATGAGTGTGGTAGTAGGCGAGGAAATTATTTACCTGTGTGCGACTCGGATGCCTTCACTCTCCATGCACTCTCCACACACAGCACGGCGTACGAATAGGGCAGGCCTCACTTATTGCATTTTACGTGTGTGTGTGTGTAGTGTGTATAGTATATACATATACCTCTATTATTCCCTGTTCACGATCTGACTTAAGACTCGACTCTAAACTCTCAGAGTGAGGCCCACAAGAGTAACCAGAACAGAGTAAGAGCCAAAGCCAGACCAGACCAGGCCCTCAATATTTATCATTCATATCTATTAGCTTACAAAAGGGAATTCCTTTAAATACATACATTATACATGATACATTATATGGACAAAAAATATAGAGGATGTGTATGTGTGTGAGTGTGTATACATATGTGCGTTTGAGCGCGCGACACTCGTACTTCAGCTGACAACTTCCTACTTTCCTGACTATTCCTTTTCCTCCTCTCTCGATTCCGGCCCGAGGGGGAGCAAAGGAAAAGTGAAACAAAAACACATCCATGGACGACCTTAGACCGGACGTAACTTCCCAATTTAAATCTTCTTTGTTGGAGTATCATATGTATAATACGTAATATTTGCTACGCCGTAAATGTAATGTACATATTATATGTATTTCTTATATTGGCACATTTTTTATGCTTTTTTACCTATAAAAGTTTTTTTTTCTGCTTTTTAATTTTCTGAAATTTATTATGTATTTGGAATTTTAATAATCAAGCACTAGATTTATAGAATAATAGTCTGGGTTCTTTGGTTTTTGGTGCTTCTTGATTAATCAAAATTCCTAAGGGACTTGTGCAATTAATTACTATATTGAACGTGTTGGTATACAATAATTTGGATTGCAAGGCTAAGCGTGAATAGTGAATACTTAATCTCAAACTTTTCTAGTCTAGATGCTTTTTGTTTTATGGATTAAAATCGTGGCAAAAATCGTTTGCAAATATATGCGTACACATAAATTCTGATAATAATTTGGGCAATTTTCATTTATCATTGCTTTTGTATTTTCTGTGTGCACCTAATTTACGATTTACAATGTATGAAGCTGTGGCTGTAATTATTATATGAATGCATTTGACTGTGGCGAGGAAGCTGGCTGCTTAATTGAATTTAAGATTGAAGTAATTTAGACTGCTCACTTATCGCCATGAAGACTAGACTGGACTGACTTTTATTGTGAGGAAACGTCGGCGGCTCCATCCAACCAATTTGGAATATTATTGAGCATTCGGTTTCACTCCGATCCCTTTTTCTTCTCCGTTTTGTTTCCCTCTTGTTTTTCTTCTTCGTCTCCCCTTTCACTTTTTTACTTTCATCGTCCGACGGTCGCTCAATCAAATTCCGTGGGATGAAAACACTGAAGGAAGATTAATGAGTTGGCTCTTTTAATTCCTCTCGATTCCTGATTGTTGATACACACTGAGTTCCTATTTTTTATTGTGAGAGATCACAAATCTCTGCACATACAGTGTACATAAACATGCCCTGTATGTTGTACTGTTGTTTTGTTGTAAAAGTAAGTCTCGGACCTATAGTGCCTTTGTAAGTATTGCTGCATATGCATCGGAAATTTCGTCTGCTGTCTCTGCCTGTATATTAAATGAAAATGAACTGAGCTTTGTACACATTAGTGCCTGATTCTATAACATTCCACATTAATCAGCTGCTGGTGTGTAGTTTGTATTTATTGGTATATCTATGTACATATAAGAACAATGCCAAACCTGAGATGATTTTTTACATGGCGATAGAGCGTGACCTGTGATCTTTAGAAATTCATGTGGACTTGAATTAAAGTCTCAAGTCTAAATAAAAAAGCAAAAATTAAATGGTTGTGTGAAATTCTTTGAGTCTGGGAAGCATTTGAAAGTTATCGAATGCTTTTGTATTTATTACATCTCGCTAGAGAAACAGAACAAGCTCAAAGTGTTTAGTAGTAATGATCATACCGATAATTGCTGGAGAACCCGTAACCGACAAGTGACTACCCATAATTTCATAAACAAGGGACTTTGCCCAAATTTGAGGTTGTTGTGTGGATTGGGTATACATGAGTCAAGCTAGAACCAGAATCAGAGAGGCAGCAGCCAGAGTGAGTAAACACCTCTTTGTTCATAATATAATTATTTGGATACCTCTCATGTTATTAACTGGAGTTAAACAGTCGAGTATTGTGGAACGAGAGACGATGAGTATATGTTTTTGCGTTGCTTTGCTTTACTTTGGTTCCTCATCATCGTGATCGTCTTGTTCAAAAGTCCGTGCCACCTCAAAAAAATATGGAAAGACGAAGACGAAGTAAAAGACGAAGAAAAGATGATGATGCTGAGAGAACAAGTTCGTGAGTTGAGATGCTGCGGCCGGATCGTTTAAATCCTCTTTTTATTCTCATTCGGTTTTGTTTTCCTCCACAAAATTACAGAGTATGCATAGTTTATATAAGTACAATATGAATGTAACACATACAAAGTAAATCTCTGACTGGCGCAATTCGTTTTTACAAAACAAAATAAAATGCGATATTTGCCTTAAAACTTGGGCCTAGTTGCTGATGGAGTTTGGACGCAGGTGCATTTTTGCATCAAGTCAAAAAGGTTTTTTTGGAACTGTTACCTGGGATGATAAATTATGTAGATATTGCCAGCAAATACATGGAATAAAACAGAATTAAAACTGTGTGCTGGCATGTGGACGTCTTTACTTTATAAGTGTGGAACTATTCACAGGGGAAAGACGACGGACGTCCGCACATCTAATAATAAAATAAAACAAAATCAACCCCTTTTTACTTTATCCGCATTTGTATTCCTATTCGTTCTCTTCTCCTTTCTTTCTATATTGCTTGTTCTTGGCTCTGCTCTCTGCTCTGCTCCTGTATATGAGCTTCGACTCGGCTCCCTGCCTGGGAAACGAAAATTTTCCCACGCGAGTCTCAGCCCAAACCACGAGCTCAAAGCATAACCAAACACATACACATTACATACTACATACACAGTTTGTGTATAGCTATGCACCACTTTTCTTCTCCTCTTGACTGGCTACAGACGGAGATGCAAAATGCGTTTGGGAGGGAGAAAAAAGTATACGGTGGAAAACTACCCTTCAAATTCCTATACAAACACGCTTAACAACATTATGATAATACGTATAATGTATAATATGAGATATGAGCATATTTCCTATTAGTGAATGAACGTGGAGTGCGAGTGCTGGAAGTAGGAAAGTGGAAGTTCTCTCCTCCGTATTCCGTATGTACGTACATGCATAAACTGAATGCAATTCGATACATTGAAATCCACAACATGTGCTTTCACATGAGTTTATGTTTGTACCTGCACAAGCACAACAGTAATAATAATACAATTCAGTCACTACTGTACCGGTATGTGCATACATATGACATATACACTATGCTCATAATATATACCTTTAACTCACTCACCTGGCTCTCTCTCTTCTCCCTTTCTCACTCGTTTATGTATATAATATGGACAACTATTGACGTTGGTCCTCACCCTCTTTCCTCTTTCCCGTTGTGCTCATGTACAGAGAGAGAGAGAGAGATTGAACGAGATGATTATCCATTTGAAACGAACGAGTGAACGCATGCATTGAATTCCGAAACATACAAATACATAATAGCACAATGTTCTAACTTCAATGCACACACAATATCTTCCTTCGTATATGATAATCGTGTGTGTGTGTGTGTGTGTGTGTGTGTGTTGAAGGACGAGGGAAGGAAAAGTGAGGGTTCAGCCGATTCTTATGCAATTCCCTTACACACTATGGGTATGTATGAACTATGAACATTATACGCTATACCATGCTTACAGTCATCTGTGTTTTATTGGACCACGTCGATTCGACCGGGGTAATTGTGAAAGGTGGATCGTCATTATGCATTTCGTCTTCTTGCTCTTTGCTTTCCAGTCCCACACACCGACTCACGTTTAACTCACGTCTGACTGTCTGTCCGTGTAAAAAGGGTCTCTCGATTCTTCATGGGAATTTCTCTCTCTCTCTCTCTCTCTTTCCCTCTTTCTGACTCACTAGTGGAAATCTTTAACAATCTCTCTGTACATATTCTGTCAGCAGAAGCTTCTCATTTTTTCTTCCTCGATTCGAATCTTCTGTTCCTTCCTGAGTTTCAGTCATTTAACTTGTGGCTGCCTACGAGTGAACTTCCTCGTCTACGTTTTCTCTCACAAAGTCATTCCCATACACAAACATAACTTGGCGAATTATTTACTTGCTGTTGCACTGTGATAAATTGTAGTGAACATTCAGTGTTGTATGAAAATTGTTTGTTAAAATTGTCTCGTGAATTTTGTGCTTGAAAGTTTCTACCACCATTCAACAAGAAAGTTAAACTGAAAGAATAAACTAAGTTGACAATCTTTGAGTGATTGTGTTATTTTAACGTGACTACTGTGTGCACGACTAAAAATAAAGTGAAAATGAAGGTGGATTCGGATTTGCAATCGATGGGATATGCGGATGAGCACTCCGAGGACGAAGGAGATTTTCAATCTGAGGATGTCAGCTCAAATGGATTTCATACCAAGGCAGACATGCGGAAGGTAATTTTTGTTGCCTAGAGCTTCCATTTATAAAATTTAACACAATTTCTGCATATGTGTGAATTGTGAATAGATTTTAATGTGTAATGATTCGTTTTTTTATTGTGTAGAGCAACAAGCCGATAATGGAAAAGAGACGACGAGCTCGCATAAATAATTGTCTAAATGAGCTCAAAGCGATCTTACTGGAGGCCATGAGAAAAGATCCAGCTCGTCACTCAAAGCTCGAGAAAGCTGACATTTTGGAGTTGACCGTTCGACACTTGCAGAATGTGCAGAGGAACCAATTGGCCATTGCCATGGCCACGGACCCCACAGTTCTCCATCGTTTCAAAAACGGATTCTCAGAGTGTGCGACTGAGGTGAATATCTTTTATTTATTTGTAATAAAACTCCGAGAAATACTTTAAGATGCATTTTAATTATTTAATTTTGAATGTACTTTGATTGCAGGTGGGTCGTTATTTGGGTCGCCTTGAAAGCGTTGAGCCTGGTGTGAAGCAGAGACTGACCGGTCATTTGGGCGCCTGTGTCAATGGACTACAACAAGTTGGCCCGATGGCCTTTGGATCTCCCCGTTACTCCCCCATCGGTGGAATGAATTTTCCGCCTGTGGTCCCACCCTCCCCCGCCACTCCCACCACACATGGCATCCATCCAGCTGTTCCACAAGGAGTCATTCTCATGAGCAACGGAATGGCTGGACTTATTTCTCCTCCTCAAAGTCAAGATCTGAACAACAACATCAGTCGACCGTCCAGTCTCAACTTGACTGCGAATCAAAGTTGTTCTTCAACAAGTTCAACAGTCACCAGCTCTTCAACTCCTAACTTGTTAAACACTTCGCACAGCAACTCCAACTCTCCAAACAGCAGCAACAACAACCTCAGCATGGAAAACAGCAGCAACAATAGTTCAAGTTTCGAATTGAGTCGCTCACACATTAAAACTAAAACCAGCAATACTTGCAGCAGAATGAATTCTGCTTTTACAGTGACCATGGGAACTCCGCCGCCGTCTCCTCCTCCTCCAACGCAAATTCATATCACCTCTACAGCTCCTTTAAGTAATACTGATAATTTGGGAACTTTGAATGAAAAGGGGACAAACACAACTCCTTTGTTTAACATTGGGGGCGGCGGAAGTCGAGGCGGGAGAGGTCGGAGAAAGAGCCAAGTCCAAGTTGGTGGTGGACTGCCACTTGACTTCTCCCTCGCGAGTATCAGCTCTTCCACAAATAACAACATTGGTGTCAATAATATTAACCATACAGATAGTGACATTATCAGTCCCCGAGATAGGTACAGTGATGGAATGCAAGTGCCCAAAGTCGAGATAGAAAATCCAAAAATGAATGGGGAATCTCCGTCAACTGGTCACAAAGACTCCATGTGGAGACCGTGGTGAAAATAACGAATTAACATAAAATGCAGAAGCGAAAGACTTTTGGTTGTACACAAAACAATGAGAATATCGCAACAATGTTTAAATAATGCAAAAATACCTGAAACCCTGTTGCCTTAAATATGCGCTTATATTTATATTTACTTATTTACCTATTTATATACATACATTTTATGATATTTATATTGTACAAGAATTATACTTTTGTCCATGTAAAACGTAATAGTACAATAACTATATTCTATATTATGTGAATAATTCTTACATCATCATAAAAAGACGAAAACAAACCAAAAAGTGGGTAGAATAAGTGATACGTTGAATATGTGAAGGTATTTGCATAATATGGATACATCTGTGTTATAACAAGTTTATACATTACTATACGTTTTCCTTGTATTGAAAAAATATTGCTACCATTTATCGATTTTCGAATGAAAGTTTGTTTTGTACAGTTTGTAAAAATGTCAAGCGAAAGACAGAAAGAAAATAAACAAATAAAATAAACAGGAACTTGCTTTCAATAATTACAGATGAGGAACTATCGCGTGTGACCTCGTTGTACCCTATCACCTTTTTTAAAGTCGAAGTAAACGGGCGTGCAGTGGCAAGGATTTGTCTTTGCCCTATCATTAACTTGTACCTTGTCATATTGGCTTCGGAAGAAATGGAACCAAACAACCTCAGTCATAGAATGTTGAATGGTCAATAAATGGGGAAGTGGCATGAACAAAGCATGAAAATTATATGGTTTGGCGGCGGAGAAAAGTTGTCGCCTGTTTTGTAAGTTTGAGGTTGCCCCTTTTCATACTTTTTGAACAAGTCTCTTCTATCATATCCGCGTTTACATTTCTCTCAATTTATTTGGTAACTTTCCTTAGGATGAAACAGTTTTATCCTTTGAGCATTTTCTAAAAAGGTGAGAAAGGAGAGGAGCTGTTTTTCTTAACCGACTACCAAATGTTTACATTGAAAAGAGGATACAATGTTGGATCAAAAAACTCTGGAGACATTTGAAAGAATCCAAAATGTTGGCCACTGGGTCGGACTAAATCCGTACAAATACTCCAAAATAAACGGACTGTTACAATTCAACGAGTCGCTAAAATATCGGTTAATTTTTAAATTTTCGGTCGCTATCATCGTTTTCTACAGTTTGTTTCTAACCTTTCGAAGTGCGAATTCCCTTCTAGATGAAAAGCTTTCCATTACATCTAAAGGCTATACAATATACAGCGCTGTGATTTTTGTTTTGCTAAACTATAATCATTTCATCATACTAAAACATTACGGAGGTCATCACAAGTGCATCAATGCCTTTTTACAAACAACGAAACGATTAGCAGGTATCAGCAGTTTTCATATTTTGCTCATTTTTTTGGAAATTTTGTAATGTAAAAAATTAGATACATACATAATATCATAATGAGCTTGTTTCCTTTTACGTAGAAGAAAGTTGGTTAAAAACAGAAGAACCAGATGTCAAATTCACAAAGATAGCTCTCAATCTTTTTTCTGGACTGATAATTGTTGGCGGAATTCTAAGAGGTGTGCGGGTTTTAATTCTACCCTCGTCCATAGATCTTCTTTCGTCTTTGGCGGAGCACCCACATCTTCTTCCGCTCTGGAGTAAAATAGCTATTGCTCTACTTCATTTCTTCATTGCGGAATTTCACGGTTATGTGCTTTTGCTAAATAGTGCAACCGTCTTTTGCTATGTTGCAGCTATTCTACCTACAATCAGAGCAATAAAAATGTAAGCCTCAAAAAGATTTTGCAGAGCGGAAAACAATTTTACTATTGATTTTAAAATAACAGTATCTTGATGTAATTTGCATGCGATTTACGTTCACGTACTTTCTTTCCGTGTAATATTTAGAGATCGCCGAAGCAAAAGCAATAACGTTTTCCTCCTGAAGTTAAGTCGAGTTCAGATTCAGCTGGCAGTTTTGCAGAGTCATTTCACCTCTGTGTATGGGCCATATCCCCTTGGATTTCAAGTTTCCTCTATGATAGTTGTAATTTGTAACATATTTAACTTCTTCCTCACGGCTCATCCGCCACTCTTAGTTTGGGCTGCCATTTTCCTACTAGTCCTCGTCATCCTTTTCACCAGATTTGCAGAGGTGCATTCATCATCAAAAGAGGCTATCGAGTCCTGGAAAAATGGGCCGTTGTGGTTCCGAAAATTTCAAAAAAGTTGCCGACCATTGAGGGTGAACGTTGGGGGCTTCTATTTTGTGGATAAAAAATTAATTATGACCATTTTGACTATCTTGATCAGCAATTCGACCACTCTCATCATTACATACAAGGACGCAGGGAAAATGCACTAAAACAGTTGGTATATTCCGTATATGTTTAGAGCCAGTTAAAGTCTTGTGGAGACTACATATAGACAAAAGAATGATTTAAAAATCAAACAAATAGACAGTAATATTCCATCATCATTCAACACTAGACTTCAGTAAAATTCATTAAAAATTTAAAATTAATTTTAGCAAAAAGAAAGGTTTTACCCAGATTTGAACTGGGATCGCTGGATGACTTTAATTGTAATTAACTATC
>JAQIVE010006146.1:0-11914 GCA_034698285.1 Sminthurinus bimaculatus | reverse complement strand
AAAATCAGGGCCGCATTCAATTAACGTCCAAAGGGCTCAAAAGGGCCATTTTTACCCGTTTTTACCCATTTTGTTTTCACTGCCATTTCCACAATTTTTAATTTTTTTCAATTCTGTCAACGGATTCTATTACCTAAAAGGAGGAATCGCGTAGGCGGTTTTTTCGTTTTGAGCATTTCCAAAAAAAACACGCCTTCTGGGCGGATTGTTAAAATGGTGGATTTCAACAAAGATGATTGCTTAGTTTTAGTCCTAGTTTCATAATATAGTATTAAAAATGCAATTGTAATTTTCGATTTCACCGTTTACACACGGGGGTAAAAAATGCTCATACACATATTTTACTGTTTTACATCATGCTGTACTAAACTAAAAACCTATATATTATGCTCAATTAACAATAACCTCTACTTTTCTATCAGGTTCAAGCGATAGACGAGGATAAAGGAGTAAATGGACAAGTGAAATATTCTATTGTGCAACAACCAAATCAAAAGGGAGCAAAGTTTAGCGTGAACCAAGAAACTGGAGAAGTCATTACTAATAAGGTTCGTCACGGACATGAGTTGTGTGTGTGTAGTTTCCTCGTAATTGTTTTTCTTGCAGCAGTTGAAATTAAAATATATTATAATGCATTTTTTACATGTTATGTACACTCTATGCAAAGAAGCAATCGGCTGCTACAGTTTAGACTTCTTTTTTACATGTAATAGTTATTTCTCTCAGAGCATGTTCTGATGTCATTTGATATTTGTGAGACATTACATTTCTCTGCAGTTATACGGCGGTACAACTTACATACATGTCATACAGCTTAACTATAGGTTTTAAAGTTCTCTTAATCTCTGAAATGTTTCAGTTTTATGTTTTATAATTACGTGGAAACAAAACGCCTCATTTTTTAGCTTTTACCTTTAAGGAAAATTTGATCATTTTATTGGAATTTAAATGCTTAGAATATAGATGTATCTTTAATTTTCCCATCTTGAAACATTTTTGTATTATTATAAAGAATTGAATCGATAATTGGAATATTTGTGTATTATTAAACAGGTGTTTGATCGAGAAGGAGATGATGGCAAATTTGTATCAGTAACTGTAAAAGCTACTGATCACGGGGAACCAGCGCTCGAAGGAGTTTGTTCTTTCACTGTTGAAAGTACGAACACACTTATTATTTTGAATTTATGATTTATGACAAATGATAAATAAATAGGTAGTCGATAAATGATTCTTTTTGCAACAATATTTTTCTGGGCAATATAATTTAAAGCTGTTTTTTTTTATTCTTGGTACAATTTGTGTTCTGCCACCAATTCGTCTCTACAGTTGAAGGTATGCACAATTACTAAATTCAACCGTAAAACCAATCAGTTACGCAAATTAAATGGAACAATCATTTTAGTAATATATTAACATGTCTCATTATAATATGAACCGATACTTTTTTACTCAGATGTCAATGACAACCCACCTCTCTTTGATCGTCAAAAGTATGTTGAGAATGTGAAACAAGATACCAGTGTTGGAACAAATATCCTGCGCGTTTCTGCGAGTGATGAGGACGCTGATAATAACGGAGCTATAATCTATACTTTAACTGCCCCAGGAAATCCTGGTGACTTGGAATATTTTGTAAGCCCATTGTTGAATTAACAATTTAAATCAACAAGTGCATCATAAATGTTTTCTGTTAGTGTTAGTTGCATGATAAAAGTTCTAGATTTCAAGTTTTCTAATGTACATGCTAATGCCACATTCTGCAGGAAATTCAACCTGAATCTGGATGGATTATTCTTAAGAAACCTCTCGACGTAAGTTTAGCAATTGTTGTTTACATTAAGATTATTGTTTTGCCATTCAAATGTGGCCATATCATACTATTAAAATTCTAATTAATTAATTATCAATTTATTATATGTATGATTACAAACTAGAAATATTTCATATTCAATAGATAGGTTATTAAGTTTCTTAGACTAATGACGAATAGTCATGAAGTAGGGATTTAGAAGATATAGGAGTTACGTATTACTGGCTGGTATGCAGTCGATTTGTTAGTGTACTTTAAAAAATGTAGGTTTTAGGAAGGATTTCCTTGTACTAAGGAATGAGATGGGGGATTGAAACGAGTACGCACAAAAGTTCAAAAAAATAGTTGAATATTTTGGCCTATTTTTCGGTATAAAAAATTCAAGGAAAAAAATATTAGGTGACCCATGATTTATTGCCGAAGTTTAAAAAACTTCCGAAACAGTGATAAAATCAATCGAATAATTTATTATTTTCAAAAACAAAGTTTAATTTATTATTTTTAAAATATCGGTCAAATTAAAACTCCAAGTTCTGATTCAAATGACTGGTTTATTTGTGTTTAAAGGAATCAGTAAGTAATCAGTTCATACCGATGTATTGTTCCACTGATAAAAATATACATTTAAGAAAGTCGTCCTTTGCTTATTGCACATAACTTTTACTAACACTTGTATATATAAGCATTGCACAGTGCTTCAAATCAATTTCTCGTAAAACAGCAACAATTATTTGTACACTTTTTTCTACACTCTTCTATCTTTATAATATATTATTCTTGGGCAGCTTTTCTATATTATAAAAATAATGTGTAAGTCTTTGCTATTGATTATTAACAATAATTGTGTAGGTGTTCATTTTTTGAATCTCAAAAACTGAAACGTAAGTAAGTACTTTGTTCTTACTCTCATTTTTACACATTAATCAGTAGGGGATTTGCTGTTCTAAAGTTGATATGTTTCTCGTATTTTCATTCCTCACACTTTAATGTAAGAAAATAGTACCGAAAAGATTTTTCAATTTCGATGACTTTTACTAGAAGATGTAAAATACATTTTTACAATTAAAACAACGGATTTCGGGATATTTTTAGAGTATTTTGAAGCTTTGTATATATTTACAACTTGCAACATGTACGTTTCAATTTTCGCATCCATTCAATCGAAATCAAATTTTTTACTGCCTATTTTAGCAGTATGTAATTGTCTGTCAGTATAATGCATGTTCGTCAGTATTCCGGAATAGAGAAGCAAAACATCAAAAAGAAGTCTTAATATTTTTAGGAATATTGGCGAGCTAAAGCTAAACGGTTTTACTCTTGACATTTGTGTTGATGGAAGTTCCACTTGCTAAATTTTGACCAAATAATGTCGTGTATGCACAGTTTCGTGTAAATTATTTTTATAATCTTCACAGTAATAGTATTGGGAAACTAGACGCGATATAAATGTCGAAATAACAAGATATTGGTAAAATTTAAGATAAACAGCACTCAAAAAATTCTTTTTACACGTAAAACTGTCTCTTTTACTCAATGTGTGTAACGTCAATCACCAGTCAGCATGATTTGCAATGCCTTTTGTGACGTCATTTTAAAAATCTCAATATGTATTTTTACGACCATTTTCTAAAATTGAATGCTAACTTCAAAATATAAATGCAGGCGTGATAATTTAAAAAAAATGTTGTATTTGTCACTTTGCACTTTTTTAAAGTTAAAATTGTCTTACGTCTTACCTATTTTTGCTTACTGTAAAACAACTGAAAATAAGTCAACAATTCGTTGAATCGATGCAAAATTTTAAATCTCTGTCTATGGCACTATAATTTTATCTTTACATTAGTCCAACACTTGGTATTTGGTATATAGTTCCACTTCAATATTTTCCTACACTCCCATTACTACTACTAATACTACTGAAAATCTATGTTAAAAAACTGCAGATGGAATCACAAAAAAACTTTGTTATATTAACCAATCACGTATTTAAGTCTCACTCTTTTCCTCTGTAAAGATTTTTTATTGAATTGCATGGAACATGTTAAATTCTCAGTATACATTCGAAACTTTATTTTCACTCGATATTATATTATTGCATGTGACATTTTTCTCAGATGAATTTGTGCATGAAATCTGCATGTTTTTTTTTATTCTATATCTGTCTGTTTTGCATTTGCATGTTTTGCTGTTGTGTGTTGCTGCACATTTCATTGGCACGTTCTTCTCTTCTCTCTAACTGTTCGGGAACAAAAACAATTGTATCCATCTCTGGGTCAAAAACTTTTGCTCCAACGTCCATTTCCATTTCTCTCTCTCTCTGTTTTCGATGATGGCGGACCGTAAAACACATTGGGACGTGTGAAAACTAAAAATCTCATTTGGACATCTATATGTAATAGGGATGTGTTTTAGTAAGAACATATTTTTTTTCTATACTTTTTGAAATTCTTATTGTTAGCTTTCCAGCTTCTGCTTTGTACAGCTTGCTTTGCATAAAACAATAATGTTAGGTTTTGTCATTGTGAAAGTTGGCATCAAATAATATATTTATAGCATGTGTTTTGACTCAAATCTGTAGTTATTTTTACTGCCTTTTTTGAAAAATTTTGCGACTTAATTTAAAACTTGTATTTTTTATTTTTGTCCACGAATTAAAATTTTGACAGTGGACACAATATTTTTTTTAAACCGTTTTTAATGTTTCTGCAAAAAGCGGAAGCTATTTGACAGTAACCAATTTTTTCGAAGGCCAATTTTCCCCTTCAAGCAAGTATGTAGTAACGATTTTTACCGCTAGTGAAATTGGGATTTTTTTCCCCAAGCGGCGTACAAATATTTTTTGTCGTACATAGGAGAAACAGTTTAACCGATCGTCAGTAGGAATGTTGATTTTTTTCTACCCTAATTTTGAGACGAGGTAGTAGTGAAATGTACTGTACAGTTTTTGTATATTTGTACGGTATTAGTTTTTGATTAGTGAATGATAAGTTAAAAAAAATAATGATTAAACATTATTTGGGATGAGTTTTAATTTTTAACAAACGCATACAATTTTTTTGACGTTTGAAAAAGTTTTCATGTAGTAACTTTGACTGTAGAATTAGTAAAAATTACATTTTGAAATCATATGGAATGAACATGTTACATAACTAATTTGTATATAATGTATTCGAGTCTTGAGAGTAGTTATATTGTGTATACTATGATAAATATTTTGATGGTTGTGGAATGATAATAATAATATACAAAATTTAGAGAAAAACATGTTCATTAAGTATATATATAATATTGATGCGTGATGGATGACTGATTGGCTGTAGATATTGGAATGATTGAGTTGAGAGAACGTTGAATATTTTTTGTTATTTCTTTGAAAAAAATACCTAAATGATTGCTAAAACTGAGACAATACGGACGTTCTGTATATGTAATAGCGTGAAAAGTATCGTTTGCAAGTTCAAGCAAGTGATAAAGGAGTGGAACGTCTTTTCGCCTTTGTTGAAATCGAACTCGATGTTGTGGCCCGGAACAATAATCCACCTGTTTGGTTTCGAGACTCCCCTGGGTGGATGAAAGAAATCAAGGAAAATGTCACGGTTGGTACAGTTGTGACCTCGGTCAAAGCAAGGTTTGTTCGGCAACATTTTTTATTAAAAAAATTTCCTCCTTCACTAAACTAAACTGAACAAATAGACAAACAAAGCTTTCCTATTCTTAACAATATAATAATATATACTGTACACACAAAACACCATGAAACCTGTAATCTTATTCCTTTTTTTGCCTCTATAAAATACACTTCTACTAAAAGCGCTACTTTACATTAAGAAGAAAAACGCCTGCAAAAAACTGTTAATGTATACCGAAATATCTTCACTGTGATATAAAAACTCACATGTAAAAAATCACACAACCTTGCCGATGCACTGTTTTCAAGTAAAATGAAGTAATGGTAATAATTACTAATATGTAGTACAAGTTCAGCCAAATTGAAATCATGCTGACTTCTCGTATTCAAAATTATAATTATGTATAATGTATAATTCACGGGTGGGTGATGGTGATTGGTGATGGTCGTTCTAAAAATTCACTGCTGCTACACAGCGATGCTAGCACAGTACATATATAAATACAAAATCTTGCACATTGACGTGTAACATATTTGGTCTACTTACTATAGTTGTAAAAAGGTAATATAATTATAATATCAGGGTACTTGACTAGCTTATTTAGGTAATATTATGTATTTATGATGAAAACTAAGACTAAGACTATAATCAGTTTTAGTTAGGTTATTAATTAATATGGTCGTATCATGAAGGTTCTTTAGGAAAACAAAATAATTACTTCAGTTTTGCACAACATTTGACTTTATGACACATTTATAAACATATTGTATACTTATACTGTTGTATCTAGCGCGAGTCCTACAAGCTGGAAGCGATTGCCCAAGATAAAGGTTTTCCTGCATTAAGTCGAACCGTTGAAGTCCAAATAGATGTAGTTGACAAAGTCAATACAAATCCATTTTTTGACAATGTCATCTACGGTCCTATTCATGTCAAAGAAAATATGCCTGTTGGCGCAAGAGTTGTGGCCGTCAAAGCAAGGTTTGTTCCTCCTTTGAACGGGTGTCATCTTATCTAATATATTACATAATACATAAAATGTGACGTTAACATAAAAATATTTTTATTTAATAATTATTACACCATGAAATCATGACCAAAGAGAAAAAAAGTCCTCAATTATATAATGATATATGATATATAACGATGTATACTTACATGGTTTTCATTTTCCTTTTATTATAATAATTCTCGAATACGTAAAGATTTTTTAACCAAGCACGTTTTTTCCAAGAAAACAATATTATTATGTATGAAATATCCTCCTAAATATACTTACTCTACTACCTGAAACTTTCTCACAAATAACCTTTCAAACCTGAATGTTTTTTAAATAAATATTTTTGTGGAAAAGTACTTTTTCAATGCGGAGAAACTGGTGAAAGGTTATATTTGTTTGCGATGAAGAGAAAGTTTTACAAATGATTAGTTGATTTTTAAATAGTTGTTTGCATAATTTGATTGTGACTGTGTATACAATACTTATTAATTATGATATGATATATGTATTGATATTGATTTTGCCATGCGAAGACCAATGTTGAGCGTGCCTTTGAAAAGATTTTTATTTAGATGCCAATTATACGCAAGACTGCAAGCATTTTTGGGAAAGTCTTGTAAGTTTGTGATTTTTGAGTAAGCTGTAAAATGTAGATGAACAAAATTTTGAAAACCGTATTGGATTTTTGAACCCCAGAAGTGGAAACAAAATACGGTCTGTATGTATAATGTATAATAATAATAGTATAATCGTTTAGTATAAAAGTACTTTTTAGTAGAATATTTGTTTCATACATACATGAAAGACTAAATTACTGTATCTATTTTGTAAAGTTAGATTTAGACTTGCTTCTTTTTATTTTCATTTCTTAATTTTTTTTGGCAGTGCCGATTACATTGTTGTGTCAGTTATTTCTTTGCAATTTTATGAAAGAGAAATTTTTAATCTCTGTTTATTTTGACGATAATCTATCATTTCAAAATCCAAATCACACGTCTCTAGATTCAATCTGTAAAAAATTGTAAATATTCTATGCACATTTTGAATTTTTGCATTAGAGTATTAACAGTTTTAACCTCTTGTCTCTGTAAAGAACCAACCAATATCATAATATGATAATAATCTATCTATTCTGTCGAAGAATAAGCAAAGCTTAGTGTAGAGAAACCGGGAGAAAGCAGCAAGCTTTCGTGTCAGTTTCTTAGTCATGCATAAATGGCACAGAGCACAGAAACTGTAGACTGGGTTATCAGTCATATCGGATGCGTTTATTGGGAACCCATCCAAATGACTCTCGACATTATGTAGAAAGAGACTGTTTTAATCGATTTGGATAGTGGATGATGTTTTGCTTTCCTAATTGACTTTGGCCTCCCTTATGTTTGAAAGTAATTAGTTTTGAATCGATAAACGTCTTGTGTTTATGTTAAATAAGCATATTATATCATACATGAATAATTGTATGTAAATATGTACTGGTATAATATAATTTTTTACCTTGACAAGTTTTTATGTCGCGCCTTTTATTTTTACAAAGAAACAAAGCTTGCATGAAAAATCATCAATGTTAGTACAATAACCAATAATATCGTCAGTGTCATGAAGTATGGTGTTTATTTCATAGTATGTATGTAATTAGATAAAAAGGTCTACAACTGATTTTTGATACGACCAAAATTTGTTTTTTTGATACCAGAAATGATGGAGTTTGTTCAAACTGGTTTGTATTTGAACACATTTTTGACTAGCGAAACTCGATAGAAATGTAGAAAATTGTCATGTTAAACATAAGCAGTGTACACTCAGTCCTTATCAGAGCACAAAGTCAAAAGCGCATACTATAATAATATGGAAATACCTAACTTTGAAACTGGTCAGTACGAAGACTGGAATGTTCTTGATTTTTTCAAATTGATACGGACTGAGTGTAAAACCGGATTGTGTAATATTAATTGATGGAAGTGGTTGGTGGTGAAAACTGCTATTGTTAATGTAGATTATGTAGACAAGTAGTTTTTAAGAAATGGTAGCGATTTTTGGGCGAGACAACGAATTTTTGATTCTCTCGCCGCGACAGCTGTAAACGTGATACTTATTTTTTTGAATACAACAGTGCATGGGCCTTGGAATAATTGAACAATTTATAATGTATTTTGAATGGCTGAACATTTCAAAGAACCAAAGAAAATACGCAGAAATTTTGAGCAAGTGCGACGATTTTTTCAATTCGACTGTGAAAACACAATTGAATCTTTTTTGAAAGCGTGCATTTTTTCTAGACTAGAGAATAGTCATTTTGTAAACAATAATACTATAACATATGAAACCCGTTTGTTTTTGGAATGCCAACTCCTAACGTTTTCCCAAAAAATACACTCATATCTAAACTCCTGCTCCTCACCTAAACATTTATCGTTTTGAGTAAAATATTTTAAAAAGCTCAATTTATTCATCCTACTTTTACTTACTAACACCATTGTTTTGTTTTTCAATGATCTCTACTCATTTTCTCTTTGATGAAACTTCCTGTTCGTCAGTATCATCTGACTTTTTTTCTTTGATCTCTAAATGTTGTATACTAATACTTTGTGTTTTCATAATGGATTTGTTTTTCTTTGGAAATTAATATCTTGTTCTGTGGTAAAAACTTTAGCTCGGGAATCGAAGGAAACCCAACAGTATTTTATCGGCTGATTCGGGGTAAGAAAATGGTTTGAAATTAAGTCCTTTTGCTTTTCAAGCGCAATTTGTCGGCCAAGTTAAAAATTTAACACGGATCGCTTGTTTGTTTGTTTTTCAGGATCGACCGCACAAACGAATAAGTATGACACGTTTTATCTGCAGCAGCGGCAAGAAAATGGATATACGTGGGCAGATATTAAAGTCAACCATCCCCTGGATTTTGAAACGAATAAAGAATACAATTTAACGATTCGAGTCGAGGTAAATACACATACAACCTAAAAATCCCTTCAAAAGAGCAGTTTCTTTGCCATGTTTTTGTGTCATTAAATAGTTAACATGACATTTTTCTCTTGAATTTTTAGAACAATGGAGCTCAGCAGCTTGCTTCCGAAGCAACTATTTACATCATTCTCGAAGACGTTAACGACGAAATTCCACTATTTACTGAACGAGAGCAGGAGACTGTGGCTGAAGGTGAACCCGTGGGAACGAGAGTGAGTCAGGTCAATGCGATTGATAAGGATGGCACTGCTCCTAACAACTTGGTAAGGAGAACATTACTAGAATTTATAACTTTTCGTTCCCTATCAAAATATACCTACATATTGTAGTGACACTGCAGAAAGTTTTACATTGAAGAATAAACCGTCTGACGGAATGTTTTCTTTTAATGATTTGTAGGTGAAGTACTATGTGGTTGGTAGTGAGGGTAAGGAGTACTTTGAAGTGAATGAATTCACGGGAGAAATCTTTACGAGATTTGTATTTGATCGAGAAAAGCAAGGAGCTTATGCCTTGGCCATCGAAGCTCGAGACAGTGCTCCTTCGGCTCGACCTAACAGTAACGGCCAACCTAACACAGGTGAGAAAACTCCTCCATATTTGAAAGTCTATCAGCTTTTGAGTAACGAAGACGTAACTTGGTGTTGATGTTTAAATAGTTGAATCAAACTAATGTAGTTTACTTTTTTTAACTGGTTCTTGGACACGCTTCTTTTTTCAAATTTAAAAAATGCTACCGAGTTTACCCTGAAAATTGTAAAACAATGTCATGTAATAGGATGTGAGGCTAGAAATATAGACCATTATCATTGCCCATTATTAAACAGACAAAAGTGTTGTACTTTCACAGTCCGTCAAAAAAACGAAACGAAACCATGATGTATATCACGTTGAAGGGTTGGAGACTTCGTCAGTATCGCTAATTTTACAAGTATACCGACGTTGGGAAACGTATGAACCGCCAATTAGTTACCGATGTAACCATTGCTAATTTAGTTAAATCCGAGATGCTATCCAGGAGTAATAGTATAGAATAGAAAGAGGAGTTACTCACTCTTAGAATTATTGTAATTAATTAGTATGAACTTCACAGGGATATAACATTTATATAATATGTTGTAGCGGTATTCTATCGTATCAACTTTCCACTTGCTAGGAAAGAGAAAGGTAAAATTAGATGCATGTGTTAATACTCATGTATATAGTTGGTCTGACAAGTCTTTCAATGGCAATCTAGTGATACGGTACCTTGTACCATATAAAGGAGAAGGGCACAAGAGCATTCGCGTCTCATTATTGCTATTATTTTGTATACATCCCAAATTCCAAAAGCTTGGAAACCAATCAGCTCTTGAAGTATGACTGAATTAAGCCATGATCAGAGTATCATATTACATTACTTGCTGAGCTAAAATAAAGTTCAACTGAGTATCATCATGACACTATGTATACTACTATCAAAGGGAAAACCTTAAACACCAAAAGTAATACATGGAACTAAAATTAAATACGATCTATTTCTTACTCTATACTTGTGGCGTCCAAAGTGAAGGGATGTAATAATATTGCTGGAATATGGAATAGTCGGTTTTCCCCTTCCCACACAGATGATGATGCTTTCCAGCAGACTCAACTCACTATGCACCATGTTCTGTTAGATTGTAGCCTCAGTTTCTCGACTCACTAATGAGTTTCAGATAGATAGTATATAATAGAGTCAAGCACACGAGGTAGATTCGGAGTGCATAAACGTTATTCTTGTTACACAACTAAATAGAAGGACAGGGAGAAAGCACAAGGCTCAAAGCTCAACTAGATAGACATTGTATCTTACTATTAGTTGTATAATATGCACACGAAACGATGCATTTAAACTGCGGTTATCCTTTTTTTTGCTATTATTTTTGGATAGAAGACTTGCAAGCGCAGAAAAACTACGTACGAGATTATTTTTTGGTCTACTCAACATTGTAGATTTCTATTTACACTATACATATACGCACGGTACAGCGTAAGTTCGCCCTGGTTTTTCTGGTACTTTTACTTTGGCATTCATAGTCAATAGTGTGGCATGATAATCTACTGCAAGCTCGCTAGTTTTTTGTTTACTTTTTCAGTCCACGCGTTGAAAGAACTGCCGCGTCGATGGAGAAATGGAGAAAGATGTGTGTTTGTCTGATTTCTCTTTCGAGGCGTGGGGAAGAGTCTATTTGCAGCAATATGAAAAGAGAGTGGAGAGAGCGAGGTGACTAGATAAATTCGTGTGTATAGACTTTATTATTGAGATGAAGAAAAACTATGCCCATCCTGTTGAAATAGGCTAGGGATCGTTACCGAGTTGATGGAAAAGACTTTAGTCTGAAAAGTAGATATAAGGTGTATTGTGGGTATATTGAAAGCCATTGGCACTATGGAAAGAGGAGCATAATTATCCATATGTATGCAAGTAAAAAGAAGTGAGAGAGGTTAGATAGATATACAACTATATTATATTATGAAGGGAAG
>JAQIVE010006145.1:0-11914 GCA_034698285.1 Sminthurinus bimaculatus | reverse complement strand
TTGTCAAGGAGGGGGGGGGGTTGTGTAAAAAATGACATGATATGCTCATTTTGTTTGTGTCGTAATAAGTTAAGTTAAGTTGAGCAGAGAGGAGAAGTCTTTTGTTTGCAGGTGAAAAATGTGCGAGGTGCTGGCTAAAAAATACAAGAGTAAATATTATAGTAGATATTATTATTATTATCATTATTATTGGGTGAGTCTATGGATGGATGGATGGACTGGCCAAAAGATCCAGGAAAAATCTCTTTTGTTTGTGTTGGATGATGATTTTGTGTTTCCTTCTTGGCGAGTACAAAAGAGGGACTCCTCTTGGCACCACCACCAACACTACTACTACTACTACTACTACTATGAAAAACGATTAGGGTGCCTAATGTAGCGTGAGTAGTTTATTATAAATGGAAGTCTCTCCATGTCTATACATTCACTGACAACAGAGGACGAGGACGACGACGTTTTATGGCACCCACAAAGGAATTTACCCACATCTCCCCACCCTCTTATCTCTCTCTCTCTCTCTCTCTCTCTCTCTCTCTCTTTTCTTCCTCTGCATTCCAAAATTGTCTACATACATACATATCCAGAGGGGGAGACAATGAGCTGACTAGATAGAGGAGCCAACAAAAATCTAGAATTTAGGGCTCACATCCAAACACAATTTAAAGTTGGCCACGGAATTCTGTTGGTCATGTGTTTAACAAAAATTAAAAAAGGACTAGGAGAAAAAAAGAGACAGGTCTGGGAGGGGGCTTAGTCACAGCCCCCCCCCCTCCAGTTACTCATCCATGCAGTAAAACACAAGAGACACAAAATGAGGAATTAATTCCACACAAGTTGAGACCTTGAAGATGATAATTATTATAGGAGTAAAAGCGAGGCTTTCTGAGTGAGTAAATTTTCTTTGACGACAGATTTTTGGAAATTTGTGCGTCCAACTTGGGGCTAGAAATATCCAGCTGCCTACTTAATGTCTAAAGCAACGATCAACTGTACATTGACAAAGAAGACCAAAAAATTGTATCTGCTGTTTCTAAGGTACTCCAATCTATGGAAAGTGGAGACAGAGGTCGTACACACACATCGTGATTGGGCATTGAGGTTGAGGTGAGATATTGTTCCCCGCCCGGGTTGTGTTAATATTGGAGAAAGTGTGTCGGTGATTGTGGGGGGAGGAGGAGCAGGAGTTACAGAGCATCCCTCCATATACGTATTCATATCATTCCTTGTCTTAATATTACCCCCCCCCCCATGCCCAAGTACATACACACAAATGATGGAGGCTCACTCTTTTCTTTTTCCCCCAATTTAATCTGTCCGTGCCTTTTCCTTCTCTTTCTTCAGGGCGTCCATGTGTGTTCTTTATATGTATGCACTGTACACTGTACGCATGATATGGAATATGGAGGAGATAAGTTGAGTTGAGAATTGTGGGGCTGCTTGAAAGGCTGCTGCAGGTAATTGGACAGGAGGATTGTCATCCCAAGGATTGACCTTATAGGCTCTCTCTTTAATCCTCGAATCACAGACTACAAGCAACAAGAACAAGAACAAGGAGGAGAAGGAAGGAGGATAAGAAGGAAGAGGTGTTTGGGAATTTTGAACTCTTACACGACATTCAAAGTGGAGATTGAGTACCAAAAGGAAAAGGAAGGAGGGAGAGAAAAGGAGAGAAAAGGATAGAAAAAGAAGGAAGGAAGAGGAAGGTGTCGGAAATGAGGAAAAGTGGCGGTGGGTTGAGGAAAGAGGAAAAGAGAGGAGGAGAGGAGATGAGATGAGTGGAATGAGATGAGAAGGAGCACTCAAATCTTTTCCTTTCCACACTTGAGCACGTACAAGTTGAGTATTTACTAGCCCAATCTAAGGCCGTCCGCCTCTCTCTCTCTTTTGATGAAGGTCTTCTCCTCCGTATTCTCTTCTCTCTCTCTCTCTTTCATAATATACATTACCTCCACAATTCAGCCTCACTCCGCACTCGTTCGGCCATGTCCACTCTTCTCCATCCCTTCCTTTTTTACAATATTTACTAGTGTTATTTTCCTCGTGGAAGTACATAGAATACATAGGATCTGTCCATGGAAGGAGGAGGAGGAGGAGGAGGAGGCCACCATTTCATGTTCTCTCCTGATATCATTATCCTCCTCCTCCTTATTATTTTGAAATGGTCTCACCTCGGACCGTGTCCCTCTCCCTCTCTCTCTCATTTCCCTTCTCCTCCAGCCAAAACCTTATTCTCTTCTTCTCCTCCTTCTTCTTCGTCTTGTTCGTCTTGTTGTTGTTGTTGACTGGAGTGGTTGACTGGCTCTTCCTTGCTCATGTAATCCCGTCGTCGAGGGAGTAGATGGGAGGGGAGAGGGCTCAAAATTCAAGGTTGGCCAGACTCCATCCTCCAGTGTAGTCATCATTTGCACAATACTTGTTGGACAGAGCATGTACTTATAATAAGCATGTAATTTATTAGGACTTGGGAGTAAAACCACAGAGTACCTACTTGAGACTTGAAATCACAGTCAACGACTTAATTGCAGCAGGCATATTAGGTAACTATGATATATATATATGAGTATGATATGATGGAGAGGTGGTAATTCAAAGTCAGGCCAATCTAACTACTTACATATACTCCTTCTCCTCTTCATCATCTTATCTTCTCCTTTGACTTTAATGGAAGTCCCCTTTTTGCGTCCTTTTTTGTTGTCCTTCCGCATTTATCTGCTCACAATCAAATCAAATACTCGGCCGTTGGACAGGGATCGTCCATTTGTGTGGAATGACTCGGGTAAATGACTCAAATAAGTAGTCACATGTAGAGCGTATCTCCACTTAATATATATCAGTTTTCGTCGACACTCCTGAAGAAGACTACGGTCGAAACGCGTCGAAAAAATAAAGTGTCAGTTTATTGTACTTTTTCTAAATTTTGTGAACCTTTCCCTTATTTTACCTTATATCTAATACACACATTTACTGCATACTCATCCTTGTTTGCTAGTGCTGCGGTGTGGACTAATCCGGAAATGGAATGACTGCAAGGGGTTTTTGCAAGACAGCCGTCATCATGTGCATACACAGATTGTAAAACTGTAAACTTTGTACTAAGAGAGCATTAAAATTTGTGGGTTTTAAACTGTAAAGTGGAAAGAATGACAAACTAAATTTGAACCCGTTTATTTATTTTAGATATATGCATACGAGTTTTGGTTCCAATAATAAATTGTGTGTGTATTGGGGATTAACCTCTGCTTTGATGAAAAATATTCACTAAAATGCGGTCAAAGTTCGAAAACATTTTATCATGGTCTTTTTGGTAAAATTACATACCGGGCTTTGAGGTTCGTTAGCAAATAACCAAGTCTTTTACGACAAAGTCAAAAGTGGAGGTTCATATCAATGTCAATAGTTTGGTTATTTTTAGTCCTGTCGTATTAATAATCCCTATTATCGTCACTCATCATTATTTGTTAGCCTGTTGACTGAAGTTGACAAACGACGGTGACAAAACGGGATTCAGCACTCCCGAATTTTTAGTTTTGAGCTGCGGTACGTGTCACCTCTTTAACTTCAAATATCCGTACTTTTTCCGCTACATCGTAACCACAACGTTGTCACTTCATTTGAGGAACATTTTAGTAACCAGTGACTACATACTATAACCTTATAGGAGACGATTGGAGTGTCAGTTTCAATTTATGTATATAAATTATGAATATTGATACATATTTATACGATTTTAAAATGTAGATAACGAGACAGCTCGTATTCTAGCTGTGGGCAGTGATGATGCATACATGAGATGTAAAGGATTTCATCTAGAAGACAAGTACAAATAATATTCGAGTCCATTTCAAAATCACATGGAGTATCTGAAAGGAAACTTATGTTAATGTTGACATACCAGACATTACTATTTGGCAACAACAATGATGTTGATGATCTTTCTGAGGTTTAGATCTCTTTATTTGTTTTTACTGACTCTCCCGCTGTATTTACATGCCCATTGTACATATATAGTATTTATTTTGCCGTACATGCCTGGATTGTGCTACTGCAGCACAGTTATTGTTTAGAGCTTGCTTGGACATGCACATGAAATACTTTCAAATGAGAAAATCTATGACATGCAGCGCTACTGGATGTTGCCGCATTATTCGGGAAGATACGGTATATTATATGTTATATAGTGTAGTGATTTGTAAGTATTTTATTTTGTTCATTTTCTGAAGCTCCTTCCTTGATTTATCTCTTTCTTGTTTTGGTAAATTTTGATTGAAACGCGGGATCAAAAAGTTTTACTCCTTTTGAAGTTTCCTACAGGGAAAGTGAAAAGAAGTTCAAGGCAATGCATATATGCGTATAAATTTTATTATACTGTATAGAACGGTATAGAATTTTAAATTGTATATAGAAATCCCCCTATGTACGTATGTACAATGTACATGTTTACTAATCAAACGTGTATGTACTGAGCGAGATTTCCAAGCGTATTCAATGATGCAGATTTTTATACATGTGTCAACACCAATTTAATATAACAAGCAAACAATTTAGCTGTAATTCATACGTTGACTTTTGGCATTTAATTTATCTATCTGTTTCAGGCCCCTAGCGTTAGCTTAACTTAGTTACCGATTTTACTGGAATATTGCAGTTGACGCAAGTTCTAGACTTTTCATCTTAAATTATGTAATAGGTACTAAATTTATGTACCGTATAATTCATTTTAGTTAAACACTTCCAAATAGTGAGATGCTCCTAATAGCAAGATTTCAAAAGAGTAAAAGAAATTTTCTTCTAAGACAGTCTCACTAAAAAGAACTATACGGTATAATGTATAATATGTACTTTTCACCTTTTCGCATAATGTTGTAGCATCTTATTTTTTCCTTTGCTTTTCACACTTGACTAAGTCCTTGGTCCATGTCCTTTGTCTATAAATGGTATAATATTATGCCCAATATTGCTTTCTTTCTTAATACCATGTCAACAGTCATATTTTCCCCAGTGTGAAAGAGCAAGAACAGGAATAGAATCGATATGAGAAGAAACTCACTTGAGACACCATTTGTTTTACAAAATTTTACATACAAGTTGTACGTCTATCGTAACACATCGTGCCTATGTATTTGTGCCAAAAAAACATAAAACATTCTTCATTCAATTCTATTAACATTATGCCGCAATAAAAAAGAAATAAAAACGCGTAAATTCAAAGAGCTTCCGTCCATTCATCCATTCGTCGCCTTGTCACTGCTTTGCGTTAAACTTTCTTCTCAGTATCCCACACAGTATAAAGTTATGTCCTGTTTTTATTTCTGTAGACACGGGCCTCTGTATATACGGCTTCTGTTTATGGCGTCGGACCGAAGGAAACAAAAGAATAAATAGAAGAAAAATAAGTGTGTCTGCCTGGACATAGTTTACATATTAGGCCATGGTGTAAAGTAATGGTGCAAAATGGAGGTTATACAATTGAAGTTCCTGTACACATGAATACAGCAACAAAGCAGGAGCTAAAACTAAACACGACAAAAAGCAAATGCACGGCGATTCGGGATGGAGGTGTAACTATTTTTCTCAATCTCCCTTCATCTGTCCTCTCTCTGTGAGGTTTCCGAGACTGGATACATTTCCCCTGCCTGTAGTTTCCACTAACTTAGTGGAGAGACAGGAGCTCGAGACAAGATCACGGACTACGGCTTGCGAATCCCAATATGTGGCAATGGCTCAAGCTAAAATCTACCTCGCTACACGTTTTCCCGTCCGCGATTCTGCTCTCTTGTTTTCTCTCCTCTTGGTGACTACCTATAGATATACGTATGGTTGGAATCGAATACATATTTTTTCTATTCTCCTCCATGTGTACGCACTTGTAAACTTCTGTACACACACACCGCGCCTTTTCTCTCTCTCTCTCTCTCTCTCTCATCCTTCGTCCAAAGAACGGCAATTGTACGAAGCAAATATAATGACTAAGTCCTTCCGACCAACATTCAATCACGAACTGGAGAAATGGTGCTGCGGAGAAACTAAACCCTCGTAGAAGGAGAAAGCGAGAGAGTGTGTCCACAGAGAGCCAAGTCTCTCAAAGTATACATACATCACATACATACTCATGAGTGTATAATAGAAACGGAAAAGGAAACGAGCTGGCTGGCTGCTCTCTTCCCTTTTGTAATATACCATAATCAAACCTATAAAGTGAAAGCAAAGAGAAGTCTTCTTAGTGAATTCTTACGATTCGTTGGGTGGAATGGCAATGCATACTTGTATTTCTACGTAGGTATATACAATACATGTAATATGGAGACATGTGTAAAAAAGCCGTCGACGAGGACAAACGAGAAATGGGACAACAACCAATCAAGTTTCTTAAAAAATAGAGACCGAGAGCGAATTTTTCCGACTTAAATCCTCCATTTCTTACCAACTTCCCATTTCTATTCTTACTACTGATATTCCACAGAATTTGTGTGTGAAATACATAACTTTTGTTTGAGTACTTTCATACTGGTGAAGACCTTGGGAAAAACAGAAGCACATTTACAGTAAAAGCGGTAGTTACACTCTGTTCAAAGCTGCATATAGAGCTTTTTCCTCTTTTTTATGTTTTTCTCGGTTTCAAGATCTTATTTTGCTCTCATAACTTTTACACAGAATAATATCATACATATTTTATCACTCTCAATTTTTTGACAAACATGTGATTCTTCCATTGTCCTGACAAAGCTTATAATGTCGGTAGCTTTTTAGCCAAGAAGCACGTCTTTTACCGGCAATCTCTCTTTTTGGTGTCAATTTTTGGGAGGTACTGCGAAAAATATTGGAATAAGTGCCCCAGTTGTAACCAATGCAATCTACAGTTGGCGTCAACAGGTTTCTTTCTTTCTTTCTTTCAACCACACACAAAGGAACGAAGTCAGCAATCGTTCCATAAAGCAAATATGTATTTTCAAGAGCTTTGATAGTTTGCTGCATTTTCTGCTCATTATACATATAGTTAAATATTTTTACCACGATCATGCTTATTATGTGAAAAACAAATATCTTTGTCTTTTTCGCCGTTGTGATATTTATAGATCTAGAAATTTCTGCTATTACGAAATAAAAATACGCCATTGCTCTCAATCCTATATGCTATGTCTCTACTTTTGTGCGATCATGAAGCACGGAACTGGTGAATTTTGAAACAGTAACTTTTCAACAGTCTCAATTAACAATTTTGATTCATTCCTGCATGGGGTCTTGGATGACGTACAAATGCAAATGTCTATGTATGTATATATGAAAACGGAAACGGAATGAAAATCGAAATAGAGTTGTTTGTTCCACACATTTAGAAAATTGTGTGTAATATTGCTTTAATATTGCTCTCATATCCGGTAGTAAATACACCTGCATAGGTATACAAGCTACCGGACCTTTCAATATTATATATGTGCGGCTTGCGTTTCATTCAATTCAGTAAATTTCGATGAATTAAGCCGGCAGCAGTCTTTTTTATTTTGTTGATTTGATACTCTTCCTCCAAGTTACTTCATACATTTTACTACAAGCCCCGTTCGCTCTAACCTTTTCATTCTTCAACAATTTGTTTACGTAATTCGAGCAAACTTTATGGACATTTTACACAATTTTTGCGGATAAACGTTTCCATGGAACGAGCATATAATGATCGTATACAAATTCTAAAGTCAATATTTTGCCGTATTGTATTCGATTTATCTGCGACTAATACCTAACAAGCATATTGAAAAAGGGAGATTTTACCTGTACTTGTCAGTTTATCTCCTTAATAGTCAGTATGCAGTCACAATCACAAAGGCTCAAATACATTGACTGTGGCACACGTGCAGATAGACACAAAGAATCGTTACGATGCAGAATTACTATAATACCTGGTTAAATCTAATCCTCAGACTCATGTAACGATCCTTACATCATACTATCTACTTTATTAACTGTGGATTCATGTACATATACAACTGTTTATGTACAATTTATATATCAAGTCGTTCTTATATTTACTTCAATAGAAAATTGGGATACACTTCATTTCCGTCCATTATTCCCGGAATAATTTTTGGAATTTTTCAATCGTACTTATTAAGCCCTTGAACTCTGAGACGATTTCCTGTTACGTTGCATAAGGTTTTAATTATCACCAATGTTTGTGGTTTTATGGTTTTACATATGAATGCTCTGCATGTGACCACCTCTTGACTTATGTGCATTTATACATAATATACATTCCGACTAATTAACTACTTTTTGGCAGCTAAACAATCCGGAGAATATTATGCACTTTTTATGATATCACAGCTATACTTAGCTGCAAGCTGCATACATGTTAGTACAAATGCACTACTAGGAATCTTTCCTACAGCTTGTATTAACTGTATGGAATTACGTAGGCTGTTACAAGAACAAGAATAAAAATAACAAATTTAAACTTTTACCATACAAATATACATTTATGTATAATGTGTAGTCTTCCAGTATATTCATGGTATTGTACATATAGTAGAAAAACGTCAGAAATAAAACTTTGTCGATGTTTGCCGATTTTCAAGTAGCTGTCAAAAGTTGTTTACTTTTTCCGTGGTCGCGCTTGTCACACACGCATACATAAGCGGTACAAATATAGAGTTGGTACATAGGTATATCATACTAAGTCAAGCCACAAGAGGTAAGGATGATATGAAAAAGCTTGGTTCCATGGATCCGAGACAAGAGTTTCTTCACTTTTGGCGACAAATAATGCATGAATAATTCAATAGAAAGATTGGCGGAGGCTTAGTTAAGAGCTTAAAAATATTTTCCACGGTTGCTATTGTAAAAGTATATATGTATGTATAATGTATGCATGTACTGATGGATGAATGTCGTTTTGTATATATAGAAGATAGCTATGGAGTAGAGACAGACTTGTGCTGTGACTGTATAAAATGTTTGCTTAGTTGAAAATCAGACGGGGAAATCATTTTCTAGACTGGAAGCTGTGTCTTTTGCTGCAATTTTTCAGGATGCCGGGGATTAAAACCGTATGCTTACATATATCTTACAGCCTGTGACGACTGCTACATTTTTTGTATGTACGTTATTTTTTGTCCAATATGCTTAACAACTTGAAGAATAATCATTTTAATCTGTCGTATACTTTTACAAATTTCCATATCATATCTAGCACGTCATACGTAGCACATTTTACATACAGCTTAAAACTCTCAATATCAGTTACTTTTCAGTGAACTGTTGTATGTTTTCTTCATAGTAAATGTCTATTGTCTATATTGTGCGGGTGAAAATTCATTAAATATATGTGTTTGGTTGCCATAGAAATGCCCCCACGCAGCCCTTTCTCTTACCTTCGGTGAGGTAAACTTTTGCATTGTAATTGCAAAATACCGCGTGGGCACTTATTATTATGGGCTGAAAAATATCATAACAAACGTACGTAATATTGTATTATAGATGCCCTGTCTATGCTACCTACCCACGCACTATATACATTTATGCGTACATATATAAATAAACGGTGAGCAACTTTTTTTTTGAATTTTAATGCTTCAACGTTTGTTCACTTCAAATCATCCATAAAATGTAGATACTTTGCTTTTGAGAAATCCAAGTGAACTCTGGTAGAAACCGGAATTAAAAACAATATGCAGAGTCATAGAAAAGTCATGGAAATTCTTCAAACAAAATGTTGCTCCAGGAGAGAATCAATCTTGCTTTTGTTAGCGTTTCCCGGACAAGTATGCGCGTATGTACATTGTACATACAGGGGGAACACTGCATAAAGTTAGAAACGAATTTTGATTTCCAGAGTATTACATTTCCTGCCTTTTACTCTTTCTCGTTCTGTTCCAGTTCACTCGGCCCTCCTCTCTGATAAGCTTATAACTAAGCAAGCATTCAGTGGCTTAGTCATGTGGATCAGAACAAAGAAAATAAATATAAACAAGGGGATTTGTAATTATTGTTATTATTACAGTCGTATTATTATTTCTCTACTTACTTTTATGTGCCGCATCTCGGAGCTAATTTCATCGGAGAAAAAGATGAAACAGCGGTGCCTTTATGGAACTGAATCAGTGCACACAATATATGTATGTACGTAGTATAATGTAGACTGAGTATCAGTGATATACAGATCGTACGTACATAGTATATACAGATCTTCTATAGTACGCTTCCTAACTTTGTTGTAATTGTACCGAAGTATATTGTATGAGTTTACAATATTATATTTATATCTACTAGATATGTGCGCTACGCAATAGAAGCAGCGAAGAGAAAGTCATAGTAGACTATTTATATAGAGTAATAACAAGCGCACTAAATATTTCACATCTCCTCGTCCTTTTATTGTTCATGGACGATAATACCTTACAGTGCTGTACACATATGTATGTACTGTTCAGTTTGGGCAGGATCTGGAGGAAGATCAAACAGGGTGGAACTGAATTTACTTCCCTTTTTTCCAGTACGAACAAGAAGCAAATGAAAGTTGTTTAAAATATATTATTGCAAATTTCAAAAGCTTGTACCTCAGTGTAGTTGGAAAAGTTCATCAACAACTTTCATTCATAATATTTTGATATCTGTTTATACAGGTCTCGTGGTTTGATGGTGACCTAGCCGCTGAAATTTTGTTCTGTCGTTGACTCTGCTTTAATAGGGACCACCCTGTATGGAAGGATACATGTAGGTATGTATGCTCTCTTTTGTGACTTTAAGTATAGGTTTTTGAGTTGGATCTGACAATTTAAACTGAGTAATTAATTTCTCGCAGAAACAACAATAGCTTCGGCACGATCGTTACTTCTCATTTGGGAACGGAATGAGACTCAATGACATTGACATTGTCTTGGTCATAATAATCAAGCCAAGGGAATGTCGCTGGCAGGCTGTAAATGAAAGAAAAGGAGGAACTATCTGTACATGACGAGCGCATACAATATATTATGTACTTTGTACGTATTTTGTAAGTATACATGCAGTGAAAGCCCTTTGTTTGTTACCTCGTGTCAATCTCATTGACAGCTCTAAAGAAATCTCTTCTTTCTTCTTGTCCCGCTCTTATAGTTAGACTCGGCCTATACTTATAACGTATAGTACAGTGCAACTTTATTTTATTCTGAACAAAAAATAACAATTTCCACCAAAAAATGTACAAATTCATTTCCTAAAACCCTGCTGCAAATAGTTACGCTGGGAAACTTTTCAGGAAGGGGATTTTTCGCTACTGCCTAATGAAATGAATTCCGGGCTCTACCCGAGATCATCCATTAGCTTGTTAAATTATTTTTCCAGTACAATACAAAATGCTTTGAAGATGCAATTCCAATAAATATTTCTCCCTTTGATTCTGTAACTAGTTAAGTGTACAAGATTGCCGTTGAACTCAACAAGGGGATCCAAAGCTCATATTATGTATACGTACATACCAAAATACAGTTTAAATGAAACAATATGATTATTTAAACTAATTACAGAATAAAGGTACGTCGTAAATTTCTTGTGCGTGTGTCTATCCCAAAAGCTTCTGTTATTTTTGTTATTGTTACATCTGAGAACCGAGAACTATCCCCGATTGCTCGCCAAGACTTGGGACTGAATGAAGTGGAGAAAGCTGTTGCGCTCCTGTGGTCGTGAACGTGAATGGGTATGTGTACACTGTACATGTACATATACGGTGTGAAAAGTAAACAAAAGTTAGTGCCGAAAACTGTCTCATTTCTCTACCATGTAATACTTCCACATATACATTAGATGATGCTATTTTAATAACAAAGTAGAAAATTTAAAGCCTTAGGCCGTCATATCAGTCCTTTGGCTTCAGAAAAATTACCCTGAAAATTTCGTCCCGATCGGTTGAGGTTTAGAGGTCCCCACAGGTCACTGAACTCTGAAT
>JAQIVE010006144.1:0-11915 GCA_034698285.1 Sminthurinus bimaculatus | reverse complement strand
TAAAGAGCATAAAAAAGCATAATTTTTTTGACAGGCATAAAAGAGCATAAACGGGCATAATTTTGTGCCAAAACAGCTTAAAAACGCATAATCGGAAACCTAGTTTTGCAAAGCGGGCAGTGTAAAAACGCATGCCTAGTTTCTGAATAAAATAGCTTTAAAACGCTTAATTTGGCCGGAAAACCGTGTCCAAGCGCATAATTTTGTAAAAAGTGCGCTTGAATAGGCCAACAACAACATAGAAGGCAATATTTTTTAGGAAAAAACCCCGCATAAAAGCGCATAATTTGGTACAAAAAGCGCATAAAAGCGCATAATTTTGTGGAGGAAAAAGCATAAAAAGCATTATCTGAGAAGGAAAAAAGCATAATTTTTTTTGAAAAAAGGCATAATTTGGCTCGGTCTAGTAATAATTTTAAAATTTAAAAGCTTTTTGGAATGAGTTGGGAGTTGCTGATGTTCGAAAGTCGACTCATTACTCTTTATCAGATGGTGTTGTTTATAATAACCAATAATGACATTATTATCAATTTTCAGGGAAGACAAGCCGAAGGCAAACAGTAGATTCAAACGCAAAAAGGTGTTGCATCATATGCATAGATGTGACATGTGGTATGTGCACATTGCACACTGCACACTGTACATATTCAAGTGGAAGCTATAATGAGATTTAAGCTACAGTTTTCGTTCTAAATAATGTAATATCCTTTTTTCCTATCACTAATTTAGGCATTTTTTTGTATTTTTTACATTATTTTCAAGCGTAGAGGTGAAAAGAAGATCAACCCAAATGTCGTTTGTGTGACCTTAGTTGAAAACAACTGAATACAGATTACGAATGTACATATTTACTTTAACGTTCTTCAAAATAAATTGCTTTCCGGGCATTTATCTTGACTCTTGAGCTCACGACTCTCGATTTAAGTGACACAGCCGCTGTAATTCTGCCAGTCCATATCGGTCATGCCGGATTTAGACACGAAAATCAATAGATAAGTGATACTGAAATGAAATGAATACACAATCAAATGTTATTACCGCATTTATATATACATTGATTTCCGTTTATAATACTGCACTGTATATACATCATACTACACTGCATATTTGTAACTTTTGGACCATTATTTATGACCCAAAATAAATATTATGCGTGAAGAAATTTTTTGGCATGTATGCACATTAAGTTTTTCGTCAACTTCTTATCGATGTCTAGTTGTAAGTAACGCGGGTGTCAAACAATACCCTAGGTGCTGATGCCATTCCAAATTTGTTGTATTTGTCATGTTAATGTTGTGTTTTGATTTCCAGCGACTTTTAGCTTGCGTACGTTAGCATGTATGGTTTGCTGAGAACGCCTTGTTTTTTTCAATTCAGAAAGTGCGGGATAATACATTGTATATTTTTTAATTCGGCATATCCGATATCCGATATTATACTCGAGTGTTGTAGTTAGTTTTTAAGTGGTGAAGTAATCACAGTGCAGTTTAAGAAGAAACTCATTTGCTCTAGTGTATCTAATACATCTGTGTATTAGTTTCAGGGGAATTACATTTTTAACGACATGCTTTGAGCTAACGAGTGACTTGCGAATAGAACTGTGAAATGTATACTTATTGAAGCTGCCACTGAAATTGAACTTTCTTGAAAAGTTAAAACCTTAACTTGACATTTTGTTCTCTGTATGTAGTAAAAAAAACCACCGTAACGGTCTCATAAAAACGATTGAGGTTTAGGTGAGGTTCAAAAAGGTCAGCTTTGAAGTCTCCAAAATGGACGTTAGTACTCAGGTACTTATGCAGATTTATATGCATAGTTTGTCATTTGAATGCATGTAATGTAATTGATCTTTAATTTTATTATGTATTTTATATTATATTTTATAGGCATACGTACGTACATGACAAATAACCAGCATTGTCATTTTCTTTGTATCATGAATCATGAATCATGCCATAATATTATAAAAATGCTGTTATACTGATTTTCATATGAAATTTAGGCTATTCAAACACCACCACAGGCTTCTTCCATAATTATTTTTCATCCTGGGTCGAAGTACCTTCGTTTCGGTCGAGCTTCGGATACAAAACCAGAAACAATTCTACATGCTATTGCACGCCGAAGGAAACCAGGAGCTGAGATTTGTCCACAACTAACTAGACTTGAATCTTTAATCCCAATCAAACAAGCAAAGTCTCCACCTCCAGAAGTTGAGTCTGCACGTCTGCAACTTTGTCACACTTTACAAACTTCATTAAAAACAGATGGGAGTCCGAGGTGATTACATTAAACATTTAACTACAACTTCCAATAAAATTTTCAATATCAAAATCGTTCTCTTGAGCCTAAAATTGATTGAACTTTTCTTTACTATTCTATAGATATGCCACTCCTAGTCAACAAATTGCAGCCTACAATAAAAGATCAAAAGTTGAGGTTTTAGCAGATAAATGTAGTCCATGGAAAGATTTCAAGGGTAAAGATGCTGTCGTTGGCAATGACATAATAGATATTGACCCTAATGGAGAGTTTAATATTCATTTTCGTAAGTGATTTTGTGTTTCAGTGTCTTTAATTTATTCATGTGAAATAAAAGTTGACTAAATGTTTGTCGTGAATGGACTGTTATTCCATTTTTAAAATGAATACTACCTTTAATATAGCTTGGAGAAGAGGGCAACCAAATCTTCATGAAGAAATCGGAGGATCAATTTCATCTGTTTTTACAAATCTTGAACATATTTGGGGCTGGTGTATTTCGGATAGGTTGGAAATCCCTTTAAAAGATTTAAAGGTTCGTTCAATATGTCAAAAACTATGCATCAAACTATGTATTTTTTCGAGTTTTTGTCTTATATATACATGATCCACAAGTACAAAAATATGATGGTACAACATAATGTTATGTATTTTTAATGCAGTGGGATTTTTTTTTCTTAGAATTATAAGGCTGTTGTCATAATACCTGCAATGTTCGACCGTGTTCATGCAAGAGAGATGCTTCATTTAGTATTGAATCGACTTGGATTTAGTGTAGCCTTTCTTATGCAGGTGATTTTTGGATTAATTAAATTTGAAAAACATTTGCTTGATAGTTGAAACAGTTGAACTTACACATGGAAAATTTTATGAATAATTTCTAGGATCATGTATGTGCAACATTTGGATCTGGTCTCGCGTGTGCCACTGTTGTCGATGTCGGAGACCAAAAAATTTCAGTGTCATGTGTAGAAGACGGAGTTTCTTATCCTCAGTCGAGAGTAAGGGGATTTACATAGTTACATTTTAAAATAGCACGAAATAAATTAGTAATACAATACTAAACTAAAATTTAAAACAATTTCATTTTCTGGTGTTATAGATTGAACTGAAATACGGTGGAATTGACTTAACTCTTGCATTGTGGAATCTCATGTCACAGTCTGCTGTACCTTTCAATGTCGATTTAAATTGCTTGTGGGATGCCGATTTTTTGAGTAAACTGAAAGAAAAGTTTTGTCATTTTGATTTGAATCGTTGTGGACCGGAAGAGAAAGCCATAGTTTGGGACAAACCAGGAGAGCCGGCGAAACAGTACACTGTGTTATTTGGAGATGAACTTTTAATTGTTCCTTTGAGCTTTTTCAATCCAGATCTGCTTCGAGGTTCTATAAACGCACGAGCAGTAGTTTTTAATCAAAGAGCATTAAATCAAGCTTATCTTTCGGATGACCCCTTTGATGCAGTTTATATTACAGAGACATCAGTAAGTAGATGACATTTTCACTAAATACCTTTCATTATGTATATTATTTATTATTTATCATTGTTGATTACAAATTACGATTGCACTTTCCCCTTTAAAAAAATGTTGGGGCATACAATCCACAATACTAATTACTATTTCAGCACAAAACATACACACAGATAGTATTGTGTAAATCTGATGGAATTTCATATTCTGTTTTGACAATACATACATATTATGTTAAACATTAAACATGGTCCTTTGTATTCTTTTTTTGTACTATAAATTCGTAAAACGTAGAGACGCGGTTTGAAAGAAGCAGAAGGAGAAGTCGATGAAGAATTTATTGATGAGTCCAAGGACGAAAATCCTAATGAAAAGGCGAACAAATTGGATTCCGATCAGTTATTGGGAATCGAACAAGCTATTTTACAAAGTATCGACAATTGCAGTGCGTACCTAATTTCTCATTAGAAAATATCATCTATTTGAAATTAAACACGATCACGTGACAAATAAAATATAAAATTAAAAATTAATTAAACATTGACATTGTTTGCTTTCGCCTTAAATCATAGACCTGGGCGAGGACCTGAAGCGCCGTTTATATTGTTGTATACTAATAGTTGGTGGAGGTTTCAAGTTTGATGGACTCGACCAATGGCTACATAAAAAGATTTCATTGAATACGCCAAGAATTTTTAGAACAGGTGAATATTTACGTAGAACGATGTTGATAATAGTTTTATATTTGTGTAGTATATTAAATGTTCAAATTCAATGTGATATAATCTGCCCTATTTCTTTCATGTGTCATGTGTTTAATAGAGCCCCAAGAAATTATAACAAATCCAAAGGATGGTGATCCAGCTCTTACTTGTTGGAAAGGAGCTGCAATTCTAAGCTGCTTGGAGACAGCGAATGAATTATGGATAACTCAAGACGAGTGGAACTCGTGCGGTTCAAGAATACTGAGAGAAAAAAGTATACACACGTAAATTCATAACCTGTCTAGTTTTTTGTAAACCACTTCAAAGTACAAAAAGTATTCACAAATATTATGATCCCGACGTTAGATAGTTGAAATTTTCGGCAAGCAGTGTAGCCATAGTTTATAATTTTTGCTGAATATTTTTTTGAAGAATATCAACTTTGAATATGATATGTATGAACTTCATGAACGTTATACATGTAATGTTTTCAAACGCAAGTGTTTTTTTGAGAGTATAAACCATGTTATAATATTATGCTATGCATTCCTTAAGTTTTCCTAACAATTTTTCATTATCTTCATGTACATTGCATTGGACTTGAAGAGAATGAAAGTGCATTTACAAATACAGAGGATAATTTTGACAAAATATTATAGGTCACAAGTTTTCGAATAAAATGTTTAGAACAAATCAATGATGACCCTTCCAAAAAATTGTCAAACAGATTTGAAATTTCGAAAAATTAATACTATTTTAAGTTCAGAAGTTATACATACATAAATATATACTAGTTTTCTCGCAAGGACTTTTACTTAACAAATGTTGTTGGTTGTTACTAGCAATGAAACATCTACACCTTAAAGGAAACCTAGTTATACCTCTGTACTCCAAAATCCTAGTATTTTTTGTATCGCAAAACAAATGAAAAGAAATTATGAAAAGACACAACAAATAAGTGTGTATTCTACTTGTATTGTGCCTATAGCTTCTATAGTAAAAAGGATTCTGGCCGATCGTAATATCATAGTATGTGATGCAGATTTAAAGAATATTGTACATATTTCAGAGTAGCGCTATGTACATGCCAATTTTTATAACTATTGTAGAAATCGTGCAGTATCCTTTTTAATAGGAACATTAAATTTATTAATCTTGTACATGCATAAGAAGTAATAAATGTATCACATTTTATATATAATGAATTTTTTTACAATAACCAAAAAAACTAATACACTTTTAAAAATCTCTTAAGTATATCGGTTATTGTTCATTGTCTGTCATTTATTTTGTTTTAAAACGAACTAGAGATAAAATAGTATAGAAATTTTATTCATTTTAGTAGAATAATTGAATTGTCAAGATGAATAACCACATAACTCCTATATAATTTATATACGAGATACGTGGTTAATCGTCTTGGCAATTCAAGTAGACCTAATATCAGCCTTTTTATAATTGTTTTATTATAATATTCAATAATTAGAATTTACGCATAAAAGTCAGGTTTTCCCCCTCTCTTCCTCCAAAATACTTATGGCTTGACTGACAGAAAGGTTCCCAGAAGAGATTGTAAGAACTTTCTGCCTAGATTTTCCTCCCTTAAAAAATACATGTATAAAGTAGTCAAGGCGTTAAGTTACAATTGACATTTAATAGACTTAATTATTGCTTACATTATATTTTAGTATATAGGTATGTGCATTTCAAGCCTAAATTACTTACTTTTAAGTCAACATCAGACTTTCTGACATTTAATAACTCTGAAAAGTATTTAATAATCGCTGAATTAGCTTCCCCGTCCATCGGAGGTGCGGAAATTTGGACGCCTACATACTCATCAGAGATTTCTGTTATTGAGTCAATTTTGGCACCCGGTTTAACATGAATAGCGATCAATAATTCACCGTTCTTATTTAAAGATACTGAAGACCTTTCTTTCACCTGCAAGTTACAATAAAACATAGTGCATTGGTCAATCATATTGATACGTGAAATCTTTAAAAAGCATATTCAATGAAACAGATAAAAAATTTTACGTTGACGTCATCGCTTTTGGGTTTTGATCCCGACGAACCACTCCCGGTACTTTTTTCCTTCTTTTTAGGCATTAGTTGGGTCACTTGTGCTCTAAAATTCCTTATAAAAATTCCTCTTGGGTGAAAAAAGAGGTTTTTTATTGACATTCAAGTAAATTTTTGGCTATGTAGCGTGTATCGTGTATCCACAGTCCACAGTGCAATGTAAGTCTGATGAAAGGCGTAAGCTAAATGGTGTACTCTCTTCAGGTTTATGATGAAGATTTCTATTCTTGACACTCAATGCACCTAACGAATTAAAAGGTTTAAACATTAAAAGCAATAAATCACAGAACCAAGTAATGTAAGTTGTATTTCGAACTTCAGGCAAAGTGCAAAGTGTAGCCTTCAACAAAATTGAAGTTCAGAGTTCAGAAAAACCAAAACTCAAGACTCGAAAAACCTTCCCACCAGATAAAGGTGCTCTAAAGCTGTGTAATTTTTTCAACGTAATGCCTTTATTAACGCCGAAAAGTCCTAATAAATTCGAAAACTTGCGATTTTCGGGCTATAATTTTATACCATACATTTCATATAGATAAATACAAATACATCAGTACTTCATTTTTATTTAGAGATGTTTTTGGTTATCGTTAAAAATCTACAATAAGATTACTCATCCAACACATGATTTTTGCATTGCACCAGTTCTGAGGTTCATAAATCACACAAGAGTCTGCTATATGCTTGGCATTAAATACATGTGTGTGTAAGTATTCATTTTCTACAACTTCATAATCAACTTGGAAAGTCTTCCATCAGCTAGACGACTGTCTCCTTTTCTAATTTGGTCAATATTTTGGTACCTCTTACCACTGCGCCTCTTTTGACCGTCCGAGTTTTTCTTACGTCTCCCCCTAAAACTTTAAACCTCGGTGTATATACCCACAGCCTGTCACTTTGTAACTTTGGCCAGACCGTGGTAAAATGGTAAAAACAGCGTAATGTCATGCAGGAAATTTGTAAGTTACGTTTCATTCATGATTCTTATTCCAAAAAAGTTAGCAAATATCAGTAAAACTCAACAACATAGACATAGAAATACTTTATTAACATAACGATAAGAATTACCAGCATACAAATATTTACTTTTCACTATACCTGAGTTTTATGATGATTGATGAAGCGTAGATTTAAATACACGAATGTGCATAATACACATACTTCTATTATGTACCTCACATAAATCTATTAAATTGAGTATACATACACACATTATAATGTGTGTATGTATACTCAATTTAATAGATTTTTATACATGTCAAAAAGTTGATACATTTTAGATGATGAGTGGACGTATGCAAACAGATACAGCAGCGTGCGACAAAAATTCTTCTAATCCTGAATCCTGAACGATATAAGCTGACTCATACACACAGCACCTGCACAACATCATAGTCAATCAATTTTATGGCTTACATATTATGATATATTATGTTTGTTTACATAAATACTATACTGTCAGGTAATTTAATGAGAGCAAATTAAAATGGGAGCAATACACGGCATATAAATAACCGTTTCGAACAAAAGGAGGCAAATTACGGGGAAATCAGTGATGTAGGTCATAATCGTAGGTGGCTGATTTTTGCGATGGACATGGCAAAAAGCGATTAAAAGTTGTTCAGGATTCAAAGGGATATTTGATCAACGATAAGAACAGCAACTGAATGAACCTTTTTAACCTAAATTAAAACTGGACGATGACTTGCTTTTATAGAATTTCAATCCGGCTTGAGTCGGCGTCCTGATATAAACGAAAGCTATCGAGTTTTTGCAATCTTAAAATCGGTTTGAGATTTGAGACCATATAAATCCAAACACATTAGGACTAGATATTTAAAACCAACAAGCAGGTTATCTTGGACGAGACACATACTGAAATCATTATTCTGGTCCGTAACTCACAAAAGGTTGACTAGTTTATTTCAGTGGAGAGAAGAACAAGGAGAATACTGCAAACATTTTGTTTCTCTATCTCGTTTGTGTAAATGATCATTCTGATATTGAACACTGAACACACACTTTGTCTAGTAACAATATGGACATTAAAAGGTCAGTTTTTGCACTTTCTCCAGTTCTTCTTCTGGGGCTTTCGGTTTTCGTGGAATGGGGACAAACAAGCGCCATTCCATTTCCACTGGAGCGATTATCTCTTCCAGGTGAGCACGAGAAAATCCAAAACCGTATTTCGCCTCATAAAATTTAATCAATAATTAATTTCACATTTCGTTTTAATTATTCTAAAAAATATTGTCGTTTTTTTACGTACTTGTAATCACAGGCTCAAACAGAAGCGCAAAGTACTTTGTCAGTACGAAGAAGGTATGCAAATTACAATTAGAAAACAGCATTCCGTAAAATGTCAAGATTTATAATTTCATGAGCTAACAATTTTTTGCGAATATCATTTTGACATTATGAAAGATTTTGTAAAGAACCACTGGCTCATAATTTTAGGTGACAACTTCTGAGGCGCAGAAAATTTGTTTAGCCGCTGGTTACCAACTACTTTCCATTGAGAATGAGCTCGAGTTTCTGGAAATCATGGACAAAATGAAGTCTACAGGCAAGAACACATTAAACAGTGCTGATTTCTGGTAACAAGAACAACCAGATGCTTTTGCACCTTTTTAATTCTGGAGTGACAGCAATACTATGATGTTAATGCTAGACACATGACATGATATATTTTTTGTTTGTAGGAGTGAACAGTGTGTGGACTTCCGGACTTCGGATTTCCGACTACCCAGATTCAAATTCTAATGGAACAAAATCTACTCAATTCATATGGAATTCCACTCTTCACAATATTATCTATAGAAAATTCCACGACCCACAATATAATATAGACGATCCCGGATTTTTACCGGCTATTACCACCACCGCTTCTCTTCCTGAAGAAACTACAGCGCAACCAATAATAATTGATTTGACTACAGCAGCACCAAGAGAATCTACCAGCGGTACAGAGGATGGTGGGACTGGTGGCGATGAAGGAAGTTGTGGCGATGGGAACCCAGTTCCTTGTAATGTCACTATTCCCCCGTGTACCGTGACCCCCGAAAAGTGCACAATTGTAAACCCTGGAAGCTGCAGAACCGTTAAAGAGCCCGCGTGCTCCGTTGTCACCCCACCTTGCCACACCAACCCGATAAGTTGTGTTACAATAACCCCGACCTGTGTTGTAACTCCACCATCTTGTAGCGGTGCTGGCGAACCTGTGTGCAGCGTAGTTAGTTTACCCTGTACGGTCACAGAGCCTACTTGTAATGCCATTCAAAGGCCGTGCAATGTGACTGACCCCCAATGCTATTGGGTAACCCCACCTTGTGACACAACTACACCCTTGCCCACAACTCCGGAGGATCTTTGTGTCACAACTCAGGAGCCCTGCACTACAGTTCAACCCCCTTGTTACACAACAACGACTAAGCCACCCTGCAAAGTCACCAAACCTCCCTGCTATGAGCGACCACGACCCTGTCAGATAAGAAAATTTCCCTGTTCAAGTAGGAGAAAGTGCTCTTCACCCATTGATTGTCACGTTGAGGTGACGTGTCCACCTGACAAAGTTACCTGTCCACCCCCGGACAATATTTGTCCACCACCAGTCACAGAGTGCCCTCACAAGCCAAAAACCACCACAGTCTGCCCTCCTCCAACTACTGTTTGTCCCCCACCCACAACAACATGCAGACCGCCAACGACACCTCCAGTTCCGCCAACTTGCCCGCCGCCATATCAAGAATGTAGTGAGTCCACTGTCGACTGCCCACCTCCAGACGTTTCTTGCAACGAGAGTCAAGTATCGTGCCCAAAGCCTACTGTCACTTGCACCATTCCAGACGCTGTCAAATGCACAGAGCCGATTGTATCTTGTGAAGCTCCAGGAGTCGTTTGTGATAAACCAGAGACTATTTGCCCGGAACCGGAAGTGCAATGCTCTGATGCTGTGATCGAATGTGATGAACCAGTGATAGACTGCAAACCACCAGAAATCACTTGTCCACCAGTCGAGATAGACTGTCCTCCTTGTCAGAAACCCTGCCGTCCACCTACAACACTCCCACCCCAGACAACAACAGCGGAAACAACCACCACGACAACCACTACTGTTGCTACTACTACTACCGCTACCACACCAAAACCTTGTGAGCCCGAACCTTGTAAACCCTGCGATCCTGACCCCTGTGAACCCTGCGAACCTGGCCCTTGTGAGTCATGCAAACCTGACCCTTGTGAATCGAAGCCTAATCCTTGCGACAACGATTGTGATTCAACTCCACCCTGCAAAAGAGGTCGAGGTCGAAAGCGACGAAACTTGGATCACCAAATGATTGCCAGCAAGCAGATTCTAGGGTGTGTGTTAATGAGCTCAGCGGTTGACTATCTTTGGCTACTTGAAAAATGCAGCGATGAAAATTATTTCATGTGTGAAAACGAAGCCTAAGTTTGGGCATCAGTTCGGTTTTACTTGTACTTATTACATACTCATAATGTTATTTTATAATATTTACAATGAAGACTTTTTTTACCAGTGTTAAATGTATGTATTTAAATATTTATGTGTGCCAAAGATCATTTTAGTTAACATGATTGTTTTTTGTTCCTGTCTGCAATAGTATGTTATGCTATTTCTATTTTGTATCATTGTCGTTTTTTGAGTTACGATTTTTTTTCATTATGCAAAATGACGAATAAAATTTTTACCATACTTCTAACCACGGAGTCCTGGTCTAAGCACAAAATGTGTAGTTATCTTGTTTTTTACAAATAAATTTTCATCAAAATATTTGAGACCAAATTGTTCATAATTCAATTAATAGTGGTTGATTAAGTACATGCATTAGAACATTAAAACTGTGAATGAATACGGTACTTACGGGAAAGGGTAACAAGAAAGCTAAGAGAAAAGTAGAGAATCGAATAGTTGGAAAATTTTGAGTAAAATTATTTGTCTCAAAATGAACTATCAAAACTTATCGCACAAACTGGTTTTCACGCACTTTTCAATTTTCAACAATGTATTTCTATTTTCCGTTTCATGTAAACATTTTGCATAGGAAGAGAGCGGCGTCGTTTGCTTGAACCAAACTGAAAGCGTTTTTACCCGTATTTTCCTATAAGTTGGCCACATTTAAGACTAAAAACAAAGTGGCAAAAATCCTAGAGCTTGAGTAACTACTTCTTCATTGTGCATACAAGCTCACAATCATGATTGATGTTAATGTGAACGAATTTTGGTGTAAAGGAACGAGAAAGAATCAATGGGCAATGGGCAACATTTTCAAGAAAACGCATGCTACACTGCAGCACCTCCTCATGAAATTCATTAATGAATACTAGAATTTGTTGCTATGGCTTTTATTTTATTTTGTGTCGTGTCGCTTGTCG
>JAQIVE010006143.1:0-11916 GCA_034698285.1 Sminthurinus bimaculatus | reverse complement strand
ACTTTTAAGAAACAGTATCTACAAGCACTGAAGAATTAGGGGGTATAAACAGTTTCCTTATCCATAGTATGACAACCGCATGATAACTGTTGGTCGGTGTTAACTTGTTAAAAGTCCACCCACTGTAGATGCATACTTATCTTTAATGCAGTCAAACGATTTTGTACCTGACTGGTGCATTCATTTTATTCAAAAGTTTTTACTTCTTCACACGTTCTAAGATGATAGTGTATCAGTAGTTTATGCAAAATTCGACGATTTTAGACAATTTAAGATGCTTTTTCATTCTCTCTTTTTCTTGTAGTGTGTGTAAATGATAATGATCTCACGGGGGAAACTGAAATGGGCGCACAAATATGCACGTACTCATATGTATACCATACCATACATACAGGGCACAGACGTTTGACGAAGAAGAGTCCAACAGAAAATAATATATATGTAACTACTTAATGATGATGATTTTAACCCAAAGATTCTACTTGTACCACATTTTTCTCCCTGCGACAAATGTCAAGCATGATCCCACATTTTGCTGTAGATTTTGTATAGAATGGCAATCAAATTAGTAATGTGATGCGGTCTGACGGTTTCCGTCGACCAGTCTTGGTCAACTACTAAACTACATGCATCAAGGAAATTTGAAGCCAAAATGTCTACGTCACTTTTGACTTGACTCGCTGTTAAAAAATGAGGAGTTTTAATTGTTCTGGGCCCACAAGCTCAAAGATGACAATGCTGCTGTGGTTTCAGTAGCAAATAGACATACATGATGCTGTATACATATATGCATCAGCATTACTAAGCATTTAACTGCCACCTGAAATGTATACACAATGCATACATACTGTTGGAGAGTGAGTGCGTGTGTCCATCTTTCTAAGTATGTACGTACAATATAATACCAATTGGATGTGATTTATACGAGACAAACTATATTTGCACTTGTAATTATTTAGTTCAGAGATCTAGTTATCTATCTACTATGTATACGTTTCACTAGTTACTACTTATAAGCTGGTGTAGTTAGTCAGCCAAGTCAGTCAGCTAGTAGTACACACTACAGATGCGTTTCTTTTTATATTGTAAGTAGTAAGTAGACAGCCGAGCTAACTGTTCAAAATTCCTTTTTGTCTCCCTCTCTACACATTTCTCTATTTTTTCTATTGTACAGTCAGTTTAGAATTCTAAACTTTATATACTTATATGGTGAGTAGGTAGAGTAAATTAGCCAACTAATTTACTCAACACACTACCATAATAATTATTATGGCATTATGATACCTGAGGATTCATTATTATGCTACCTCAATGAACTTGAAAAAATATGAGGGTATTTTCCTGCGGTGCACACACTAATGGTTCATATAATAACCAACGAAACCAGCATGCAGTAAACACTAAACACGTATCACTGTATGTATGTGTACTTCTCATAATTTGGATACATAAACCTAGATTCTGGGAAAGATCCAGATTTCATTCAGCTTTTTAGCCAACATGTGTAACGTTCATTGTATACTTATGCATGTACATAGTTAATGTGCATATTTTATTGTGCACTGTATGTTTGTGTACCTGCATTTTGCCAGCTGAAAATTACTCAAAACGACCGGCAACTAAAAACTACAATTAGAATCGCATTCAGCTGCATTGTCTGTGGAGGATCGTATATAACAAAGACGGCATCCACTCTCACAACTCGGCAAAAGAAGATGCACATATCAGTACAGCATGGTGCAAGCACTGCAAACTAAATGTTAAGCTCTTGTACTTTTCAAGTATAATAATATAGTATAAAAGGAAGGAAGAATGGAAAGAAGGATAATAATACCACCAAAGAATAAAGTTACAACTTGCATTTTATATGAAGAAAAGGAAAAAGAGTTCCATGCGACTGCTGATTGTATGTATGCTGGGAATAGGAAAATTTTCACGCATAATTGAACCAAATATACATTATGCATGATACACGGATCGAAATACATACATATTACTAGACCTAAATATGCCAGACACCGTAAGTTAAAAGAAGGTACATTTGATATGTGTAGAGATAGATACATAGATAGATACATGCGTCATCATAATCATAATCATCGCCATCCTCAACATGCAAATACCCAACTTATACATTGTACATATGCAAATAAAGCTGTTTAATGGAAAAATGCTCCTGCTCACTAGCATTAAATTGTCAACTATCTTTGTTCAGTATATTATTTTTTCTCGAGACTCTGTCTATCTGCTGTCATTGTCTGTTTCTTGTACATAGTATTTCACTAAAACTGGAGGAACAATGTGAAGCATATTGCGAAAAGAAGACGAAAGAGCAGATGTCCTGGGAGAAAAAGAACAAGAGGAAGAAGAAGAGAAAACAAAGTCAAGTAGATAACTACAACAATTCAAAATTCAAACGGTGAACGGTAAGTGCATTGGTAGGTATACACTATACACATTACACATGTATAGATGCACACTGTGTGCACTATGGTGTTTGTGGTGCAAAATTTATATAATTTTACAAAAGAAAACGTGAAAGAGACAAGATCCTGTGTACTGTGTATATAGTTTAAGCACGAGGAGTTGAAGATTTTGCACACATAAGTAGCTTAAACTATAGAGTAGTAAACTGTTTAAACCCACTTTTGTCGTTGTTATTGTTGTTATTATTGGGCATCATGAGAAGATGCAACAAAGAAAAGATGCATCACATTCCCCTCTATTGTAGTCTTATTGTTGTGCGCTCATTCTGACTAAGTATCTATTCTCACTACAATTGAAAATTGAATTCAAGATAGGTATAGGATATATATATAGAATGGATGCATGTATATTTTGGATCATTAACAATATTGATGTTGATTGTGGATCCACCGAATCACAACGATATGCTGCTGGTATTAGATAGGAAATCTTTGATGCAAAATAATGTCAGTACTTGTTCTGACCTGTATAGAAATAGATCTATGAATGAATAGATTTTGCTAAATGGATGAATAAGCGAATTCACAAAGCAACTTTATACCAACTGGAGTTGCTTATTGCTTACACGTACATATAACATAACAATGTGAGGTGTGAAATGACATGGCACATTTTTAACTTGAGACTTAACTTGAGCGAATATCGTTGTGTAAGGGAAACTATGGTAAAAACTTTCAAGAGGAAATATTTCTGGCAATGTTTCTCAATCAACATTCCTAATCATGATACTGTACTAAATTGTAAATGGAGACTAAAACCGCAACCACATCGTTATACAAGAAACATACAAACAATTTTGTAAAAGAATGTTTACCTTTCTTAACATGTTCATCCACATTAGAAACTTTTTGCGGTCCACATGATGATGACGTTGATTTCTCATGGTCCTTTACAGTAGCTCCCAAGTCCAAGTCCAACACTGACGCTGATGTTGGAGAGGATTTCGATTCCAATTCTTGACATTTCTCTTGAGGCTTATTTTCTGTTTCTACTCCATCCTTGTTTACTTCAACTTCTTTTTTATCCTTTTGCAACGACAATTCATGCTTCATGATATCAATGTTTTCATACAAGGGTTCATCTTCTTCAATCATCACAACTCCCTCATCGGTGCTACTGCTATTTCCGTCACTACTACTACCACTAGTAGTACTTGGTTTCTTTGACCGGGCACTACCACTACCAAAGTCAGCACAAAGTACGTTTCGCCTAACAACACTGCTACACGTACTTCCACTACTTGTACTACTGCTCTCGTCCGTATCATCGGAATAGTCTGTGTCACCAGAAATTTCCGCATATATTGGCTCCATGTCCGGTTCAGGTTCCAGTAATTGGGACAGTGGGGAATAGGACGAGGCAAGCGCAAGATTACAAGCAAAGGCACAATAGTCCGGAACATTATTATTGTTGTTGCTATTATTATTATTATTATTATCACTTTTATTATTGGTGGTAGAAAGAGCTCCAGGAAATTCTGCTCCTGTAATTGCTGTCGACTTTTTTTGTGGAATTTCAATAAATTTTGGATATTGTGGCTCCTCTGCCTCCAGACCATGTTCTTTCTTTGTGTTGGAATTTTTACACAACTTGTAATCGGCATCTCCTGTTGAGTCGACTTTCTGCTTCAGAACCGACCGTTGAAAATAATCCGTGATTTCGTTCCTTCGTTTGTCCAATGTTTCACAAGTCCAGGTTAAATTTAACAGTTCATTTTCAACTTTATTAAGCTTGGTGTCTGCGTCAGCTGTTGATGATAGTTGATTTTTTTCTACTGCATTATTTTTTAACAATTCCACAATGTCATTCTCATGGCCCGATGATTTTGGAAGCGCGGGAAGGATTTCTGCATCTGGCGAATCAGGCTGTCGTTGTCTCCTCTGTATTGCAAAAAAAAATCAAAATTTCTCAAGTTTTGCTAATTGTATTGTTTGTGACTGTTTAGTGACAAAAATTAAACTGCTTCAAACTAACTATTATATTGTATATAGTGTTAAACAGAGGAAATTATAAACTTACTTTATATCGATTCTCCTCCTCAGCTTCTTGTTTTATGGGATCCCGTCTAAATCCTGGACTGTGGTTCAACTTGGTAAAGCCAATGAAGGATATTGAATTTGTCGAGGAGCCTTCAATATTATTATTAGTATGAGTTGCCTGACTCGTAAATTCTCCTCCTCCTCCATGACTCCGATTTCGAAATAGTTTGTGAAGCAGTTTTTTCGATTCCATTTTAGAAGATTTAAGATGTGAACTCACGTGCTGAGGACTCAGTTTGAGTTCTTCCATCTGTTTCTGTCACTCTGCTAAAATTCACAAGGCAATGAGGAGCAAGTCAAAAAAAGTCAAGCAAGACTAGGCGAACGAGTGAAAAGTGAAAAGACCTGACTGTAACTTGTAACTTCTTCTCTTTTTTTTACAATTTTTTCAATTTGAACTTTGTTATTATTGCTATTTGTTTGCTATGTATCTTCTTGTGTTATATTTTACTACAGTGTTGTGTTGTACTGTGTTGATTTGATTTGATTTGTTTGAGGCCTCAGGGATGCTCGTTTGATGTTGTATATGTATGTATTGTGCTCAGTCAGTCAGTCAGTCAGTCAACTTGTTCGCTGATTACTTCTTAATTTGAAGTCCAATAAGGAGCGAAAAAAATAGAGAAACAGAATAAGAGATGAACGACATGAAAGACAAAACGTAATGTGACAACCAGAATATTATTACGATTCAGAAACAATGACAGAGTAGTAAGTAGTAAGTAGCAGTATGCTTCACTACAGACATCAAGGAGTATGCTACAGATAGTCACTGATATTTGTACAGATAGCTAGATATTTAGCTATAGTGTATCGTTAAAAACCAGTTAATAACATACACCACCGCACACGGTAAGTAAGTAAATACAATATATTTCTTTTTTTCTTCCAATTTTCCTTTTCTTTCAAGATAATCAGTGCACTTGTATAATATTATATTATCTCTAGTGGCCCATTCTTGTCTTCTTCGTTCATTTACTCCAACTCCAACTTAAGAATCCCAACGTTCGTTGACTGACTTGCAAGTAATAATAACTTGTTATAATAAGTTACAAGAGCAGGAGCGCAGATGGATACCAATAGTAGCAAAATGTTATAAAAAATGGGGAAAACATTAGAAATTTATGTTGTGTCCAAATTGTAATAATCTGCACGACATTTATCTGTACACGATAAGTATTTTTTATTTTCAATTATTTGATAAATCCGGTTCGTTTTCCTCATCAGTGATTATTGCTCACACTTGTCATATTCTTCGTTCCTCTATAGCTGTTTTTATTTATTTATATATTCACTCACGCAAAATTCTGCTCCAATTGTTGTCACAATAATTATTCTTGACTATTAACTTTATTTATATTTTAGGAAAACACTTTCGTTTACCAATAGTTTGGTATAATCTATGATATATTATTATTATTGGGTCAAGTTAAGTTTAAGAAAATCACATAAAAATCACAGACTTGTGAGCAAGGAGACACACACGGGAAAAAAGTTAATCCAAGACCGACGAGTGAAGGACTGAAAATACTGAATTGAATTAAAAGTCAACAAAGTGTGTGTGTGTGTATTAATAATAATAATGATAAATTATTAAACTAAGTCAAGAAGGAGCAGAGGACAACAAAAGGAATCATAATAATATAGAGAGGAAAAGTGGATAGACAGGGCCGCCGACTTCTGAGGTAGTAGTATAAAATAAATAATATTACCTATGTTGAGTATGTATACTTACTCCAACGAGAGGATGATGGGAGAAATTGAATTGACTTTTATTGAAATTAAGTTACGTGTTTTTAATAGTTGTTATACCGGATTAAGTATATATACATAAGTATAAATTATTCTTGTTATCGTATTATTATATATTATGATGATTTATAGCGATGAATGGGATAAAAGGAATATCAGGATTGAATTATGTACTTTTTACGCGGTTAATAGACTTTGTGAGTCAGTGCAAAACTGTTTAGTTGTGTAAATAAACAAGGTGTTTCTGTGTATGTGAATAAATAATAATAATAATAGTAGTGGTGATGGTGGTGGTAATAATCGCGATAATAACAATAACAAATAAGTTACAAAGAAGAAAATCCCAAACTTGTATACACATAACCTAGTGCTATGTTGTCTCTATAATGTATTTAATACTGACTACTGACTATTTTAGTATGTATTATGTATACCTTATATTTGATATCCAAGACCGTTTTGTTTCTTAAAAGAGGACTTTAGAATTTAAAATGCCGAACGTAGTCAGCAGCTGTATAATAATAATATTGTAAAAAGGTTCAACTTTAGCTTTACAAGATACTTGTTCCTTGTTGTGTTTACTGTATCAAGTTGAGCAATCGAATCGAGGAGGTAATCATCAACAATAGCAACAATAGTTGAGACTAGGAATTATCTTGTGTTGTAATCTTTTTTGCATATAATTCCACCATACATTCTGCATTACACTGCATATTATAAGAAAAGGAACTTGCACTTAGGAAAAATCACGCATGTAGGAAAAAATGTTGTTATGCTATGTCTATCCACGTATAAAATGCATGCATGCATACATAATACACAAAGTACACAGTAGATATTTGTACAGACATATACATAATACATCTATAGCGCAGTACCTAGAATAGAAAAATAAAAGAGCATTCTTATGATTATTCTTCTTATTATAACATATTGTGTTTATGTGCGTGTATTTGTTTGTAGTCAGTAGTTTCACTTCCTTTTTTTTCTTCATACACTTTTGCTTTTGATTATGTTTACTAACATACATGTACATCTTCAATCTCTTGAAGTTTCCTTTTCGTTGGAATTACTTTATTCAATGTGTATACTATACACTATGCACATACAAAATAACATTTAACATAATAGGAAGGGTGGGATGTAGACCTCTGTTAGTAAATTGTTCAAATCATGTGTGTAGGTTTATTATTATTATGTTATTATCACAACTGTTAGCTCTTTGGGTTACTATGTTAAAAGTTATTCTAGACAGTTTTAACATTGCATACATACGATGGGGATACTCTGTACAAACATTGAAATCAAAAACTCAACTTTTGAATTTCACAACAGTTTTTACAAATTTTTTTATTTCTATGAGGGGTAAGACGGTAAGGGGTTCTTGTGCCCGGTACATTAGGACAAGTATTACCTTAATTAAAGCTATTCTTGGTACAGGTTCTTAGGTGGGGTATAGTTATCCTGTATCTAGAAAATCGGGATTCGTAGAGGTCACCAAAGATGAGCCTTCATTGGTAAAAACCTACTGAGATTATATTTTCTCAAATATTTCCATTCCATTCGAATGTTTTGTAACCTTTTTGTATTTTGTAAGCAAAGGGAGGAAGTTGTTGTATAACAATAAAACTGAAAATTTGTTTCAAATTCCAAAAAATTTGAGGTAACAAAGGACCTAGGGCAAACTTTGAAATCTTTTCTAAAATAAAACTGAATTTTCCATCAAAACTAGTAAATATGTGTGTTGACTAATTTTCGACGAAAGTACCAACCTACACATTATACATACATTATGTTATTTTACCACAGACTTGGTGAAATTCAAAAGTCGAGTTTCTGAGTTTAATTTTATTTATGGAGTCTCCTCACATATTTATATGTATATATAAATACATTCTCTTGTTTGTGACCACTTGACAGGTTGTTCTACGGTACTCGCAAATATCAAACGTGTTGCTATTTGCTTTACACAACATAAACGCTCGCCGACCGTGTTTGTGTGTTTGTAATTCCCAAACGTGCAAATTACAAAAGAAAAATACAAATTATGAACAATGATAAATGTATCCACACGTTGTACATATATGTACACAGAGGCAAGAGGAGACTCGTCTTGAACCATCCATCCTAAAACAAAAAGAACAGAGCGAGGAAGCAAAAACACCGCACGACGAAATTCTTATTGGCGTTGAAAAGAAGGGAACAATAAAAAAAGTAGGCAACTTTTACTTTGTTTTAGAAAAATAATCTTGTTAATTGTTTCACATGCTCCTCATCAACGTCAACGGTACAATTAGCAGCTAAATCGAGTAGGTTTTAAATTTTAACTAACTGAAATTGTAAAGTTGGATGATCATGGGCATATAAGGGTATACAAAACCTCAGAAATGGAAATTACGTATCTGAAAAAAGATTAGTTGTAGAAAATGGAAAGGAGAAATAAAGCAAAATGATACTTTTTTTTAATCGATATCTTTGAGCATAATCACAATCGAAACATTGTTATAGTTCACACCTTGGAATCGCAGATAATAAAAATGGGCATATAATGTACATATAATGTATATACTATATGCATAATAATAATCACCAGCTGCATCAGAAATCAGGTTCCTCTTTTGTTTTAGAAAAATCAAATGGAGATTTCAAAGGGCCCAAAAATGAATACATTATGTATACATAATAGATAATACACGATGAAACGGAGGTATAAGTATTAAGTTTACAATTAGTAAAATACAAAAAAGTATTACGTTTCCACTTTTCCTTTCTTCTTTCCATTACGATAGTTTTATTGCACTTGTTTCACTCACTTTTCTATTTTCTGCATGTAATATGCATATGATCTACATGTTTTGAATTTTATGACGACCATGATTAGTAATACATATTATGATGGCGATGGTGCTGATTACAAGTGTAAGAATAGCATTATGTATACCTACAATATTTCTTTATGACATCACACGGCGCAAGTTCTCTCTTTTATGATCGAAAACTGAGAAACTTGAATTATTTTAGCAAAATCCGCCAATACATATTGTCACTGACTGCAAAAACTCATAATATACATACTCAGATATCCGTATATGTATGTGACTGAGTGACTTTTCTCACACACAATTATACAGATTGTGTTTGTAGGTATACACACTGTACATTACATACCGGTTGTAATATTTAGTTTCGCCTCTTTGTAGAAACTGTCAGTTTAGCTACAGTTATGAGGTGAGTAAGTCAGTCAGCCAGTCAACCAGTAAGCAAAAAAGCAAATAAATGCAGCATCTATGTACTGATAAATACCTATTGTTGCATTGTATTTATTTTTTATTTGTAAAAAATGAAGTATCCTCGCCGTCGATTCTGTCATCGTCATCATCTGTTTACACATAATCGTGACCAGCTGCAGTGTCTCCTGATGCAGTACAGAATGTGCGTAGGAAAATTCGTAAGATACTTTGAAACATTTCATGAATGTTGTGAATCACACAAGTATGTAAACTTTTTTGCAGCTCCTTTCGTTCCTCTTGAGTTTTGACATGTGCTGCTTACCTGCCTTGTTGTCGTCCTATGTTTGTTGTTAATATGACTATGATTATATATATGATCGTGATTATGTCACGTTATGTTTTGCCTCGCGTTTTCATTCGCCTTTCCCTTTACACTTTTACACATATGAGAAATTTTCTCACAGTCAACTTTTTTCTCTTTTCATACAATATTTGGAAAATAATCTATCTGTATTTATGCGGAAATTAACAGTATGGAAGAACAGGAACTGCTTGTATCTAACAACATATATGTATAGGGTATAGGGCAAAAAATCGTAAATCCAATTACATCAGGATGGAACATCCAAAACACACGAACCGTCACAAGTTACAAACAAAACAGATACATGCATGCAGAGATATTTGAGCTTTTTTAACTGTGCATGATTTACTATTTGTTTTAGTTCAAAGGATGAGACAAATTAAAATTGTGCTACTTGTACATGCAATGTACATAGTCATGATTATGATGTATAGATATTTTCGTCCTAACAATTAATGGTGAAAGTAAAAGCATACACATAAGCACTTTTTAGTACAACAGTTTCAAGAATTCTCACAGACTCACAGTCTCTATCTTTGAAATACAAACAAACGGTGACTAGATCGGTACTCTGCATTTCTGTCAAAATTTCCGGAAGTTTGCAAATAATAGGAAGTAGGTACAGATGTACCGCAAAAAGTCAATTAAACACCAACCTGTATGTACATAAGTGCCCGTCTCAATTAAACGCTGTTCTTTCTCCATCATAGTATAATCTATCGCTTCCCAGATTCGCTTCTGTAAAGTTGCGATAAGAAAGTAAGGGAGAATTTTCTTGCATTTTGTGCATCGTGTGTATAATGTATATCTATAGGAAATTCTTTAATTAGCAAAACTTTATTGCATCCATCTAAATTATAATAACTTTAACTCATACTTAGTCTAGAAATAAATTCATAATGATATTATTTAATATTATAGGATCAATGTATTATATTAATAGGTTTGTTTCCGTCTCGCACATGCATGTATTAAAATTAAATGACGGATAAAGGCGATATTCACGAGTGAATAGATTTTAATAACAGCAGGAGCTTAACATCTCAACCGCGTTTAACAGCATGCTAGACTTTATATAATATTATATTTTATACTGACATATTATGCTGAATACATATTATAGGTACCTACATAATATGAATTGCAAACTCACATAGTGTACGAGACTATTTCTGTTTTCCGTGTAGATTAAAATTTAAAATGTTCAGTCAGTTTACATTATCATAACCGATGATCATTTAATGACACGCTGCTTTATAATAAGAGTTAATGAAACTAATTAAAACGGCTTTCTAATCATATTAGTCATTTTTTGTAAAGTCGGCGGATAGAGCAAAAGCGGCATTTCATGCGTTGACGTTTATCGCACATCATCATCGTTACGAGTTATATGAATATAATGCCGAGAGCTATAATCCTCAATTTTAAACTATTATCGATCAACATCTCATGCGCAATTTTATTGAACACTCTCAATTTCTAATGAGCTAGAAGCTAGTACACGCAGTACAAATGCAGCACCTTACATGATGCTTATTCGTTTATTAATATGAAAGGAAAGTCATTAAAATGCAATATTAATGATATTGTCCCAATAGCTCATTGTACAATATATATTTCAATTTAACATGAAATGATATTAAATGTTAAGTAGTATCTTAAGAGTTTACTCAAATTGACGGTGCTGTATTTGCCTCTTACACATGGGAAATGACTAGATTTTTTGTGTGCCCTGAATAACTTTTCAGTAGACAATATCTATGTATAACTACAAGTATTTTCCTAAACGAAAACATACAATAATACTAGATTGTGTGGAAAGTTAAAAACTGTTGACCATAAGACAAACCTAGAAATTTATTACAATACAATTATTACCTTTTTTACTTAGTAATTTGATGAAAATTGAACCCATAAACACACGGAAGTTTACATGAGTTACGTGGTTTAAATGGACAGTAGTAGACATGTAAACGTTAACAGTGTAGATACCATACAGCCAACGTCTCGGAAAAGCAATATACATTGTATGTATGACGACAAACAT
>JAQIVE010006142.1:0-11917 GCA_034698285.1 Sminthurinus bimaculatus | reverse complement strand
GTTTTTGTAGATTTCCCGCCCTTTCTATTTAAATTTTGCAAGGATATATGCGTGCGGAAACGTTGAGACACCTACTAAGTAATAACGATAACACGGTTGTATAATAATTAATAATTATTTTCAGAGAGGCAACAATTATTGCAAAAATTAACAACGATTATAATAATACTACACAACAACTATTGTCTAATGATAATTATAATATGACAATAATATTTAGAGATAGATAATATATTGATGATCATAATTTAAGTGTAAGTAAGTATTTAAAAGCTATAAGAAAAATAAAAGTATCACGAGTCGACTTTTACTCTGACCATGAGGAAATCTGTACAATAACAATAATAAAATGTATTGCATAATATGAATATATGAATTATGTACATACATGATAAAGTTTTTATAAATAAGGTAATGAAAATGTAAAGCAAAAATGTCAATCAATCTTGGTTCAATAACATAATTACTTATGATAATGATGCTGGGTTGTTGTTGTATTTTTGTATAATATTATTATAGATTATGTGTAAATAGTAAATATCTAATTTGTCTATATAAATTGAATGATACATATACACATACTTAGCTATACACTACTAGTTAAGGTACATTGTTACACGGTTTCTTAACTAGGTAGATAAATTAAATAAAGTTACACACGGGGAAGCTACACGTAAGCGTCAAACTATCCTGAAGCTATAATTATCTATTTTAAAAATTATTATATAACTACGGCTAGTATTATTGTTATTATTATTAGCGCTGCCATTTCTTTTTATGTGAACATCCGGTGACTTCCCTCCAGTCCAAATTGATTCCTGACCTTTGACAGGCCCGTGCATATGCAGTTAATACTTCGCAGTGGCATTTTCTTCCGGCTGGACACTCGCACATGTCCAACGTGCATGACCTGTTCAAATGGGGAAACAACTCTTTTAGAAATGTCTCTCGGAATCATGAGTAAATCAAGCAACAAACAATAATTTAGCCTATTATCAATTATCATGTAAACAAATGTTTAAATGTGTATAAACTTACTTGAAGAATCTGTCAGGGGAGACAGTTTTATGACACGGAGCAAATACTTGAGAGCGAATAGCATTACAAAGTTTCTCGGCTTTCATTCTCGTTCGCCAACTTTTCCTGCAGAGAGGCTCTGGTCCCTTGACTTCTTCTGGACGCGAGCAAGCTTTCTTTGTGCCCACTCGCCAAGACTGACCGAAAGCCGACGGATGATTCACCGGACCTGCACACATTTTCAATAAAAACAAGGCTCGTCAGCAATCATTCAAAATCATAGTTTATCTCAAAGTTAATATGTATGTATGTATTCTGATCAAGGAAAGAAGGAACTGTAAATAGTAGGGTTCTAATATTATGCAAATGAAGGTTATGCTGACTCACCACCCCGTTTCGTCGTAAAGTCGTCCGACTTGTTGCCATTAAAGTTGCCACAAAGTCCGCAAGTTTGTCCAGCCATGGAATGAGGGACGGAGACTTCGAGGAAGGAGTCGCCATCCCAAAGCAGTTTCACACCCACTCCTGTTTCCACAGTGGCAGAGTAGCCATCTTGATAAATGTGAAGACTTCCCTGACTGAATGGAAGCGCCACTCGTTTCCCGTTGAACTTTATCCTCATCTTCTGTCCCAGAGTGACTCGGCCCTCCTTCAACTAAAATAAAAGATACAGAGTCACGTCAGTATACTTATTATTACATGCAAGCATTTTACTTTAGATAATTATTGGGCATAACAATGTTCAAATAATGCAAAACATGTTTTAGCTTTGACAAACCTTTAAGGTAACAGTTCGAGTCCATGAAAAGGCCCGCGACTCCCTTGCGTCATTCCGCACTCGAACTGAAAAGGATTTACTTTTACAATCGGACGTCAACAAATATTTGCAGGCTCCCTGTAGTCATCGACCAAAAAGAAACAACAAGAAAATATGATATAACATGTCATTCCTTGTAATTTTTATGTGTATAATACTCATTTTTTTGCCAGTACAAATATGGGAAGGATGGGCGGCGTGTTTGAGTGCAAAACATAACTAGTATGTATAAAAATATTATGACCGTTGGGTAAAAGGTTTGACGGTATATGTGTAGTAAATATAAAAGTTGAAATTACCTGGAAGTTAAATACCCTTCCATCAAAGCTGCGATAGTGAGGATCTCCAAAGACTGTACAAACACCGTCTTCTATTCATGTGGAAAAAAGGGGAAAAGAAACAAAATTTTTATTAGCTCTCATATGCACACAACACACACATACATATTTGCGCTTTCTTTTCCCCTCTACTGATGCTAGCTCAATAATCAAAATGCCGACTTGTCAATTATTATGGCTAAACAGCTATGTAATATTTTACGGCTTGTTAGGCTGTCACTTGTCAACAAGTGTCAATAAGCAAGGACAAAAAAACGGGGTTCACAAATAATCATATCCTTATGTAGATGTGAACGCTTGATTTTCTCATCTCTCATGTCATCCACAAATATTTCACGTTGAGAATGGCACGGACACTTTGATCATTTTTTTAAACACAGTAGTAGAGGCCTGAGAAATGGATGCTCTTGGAGGATTTACATAATATGATATTATATGATGAATATCAAATAAATTGTACCTCCGACGCATTCGGGGCAGCACTGGCCGGGTTGATATTTGAGCTTGTATCCCCAGGGACAAGGCAAACTCTTTGGACACATTTGCTCCGTACATCTCACTTTGCCAAAGTCACAGATGCAACTTCGGCAGTTGTCCACATCCCATCTGTCCCCGTTCTGAAAGGAGCAAAAACACAAGGAAAATACGTGATCAAATCTTCATTTGCAACCAATAAATATTTTAGAAACATGATGCTCAGTCATAATTCATTCTTTTGATTTGACTCGAAATCCCCATCGAAATGAGATAGCCTATCAGTAATAATAATAGAGACGCAATATAATATGAAAGATGAGCCTTAATTGAGGTTAAGACCAAGACAGATACGGAACCAGTGTTGTGTAACACTGCGCTGCATTCTATTGTCTATATTCTATATCTGCTTGCATGTGCCAATACAATCATACTCTATTCTATGATTATTTAAAGCTTCAAGTGAAAGAGTTTCTAATTTACCATTTAAATTTATCCCAAATAGAGAGGATAATGAAAATACATATTATTATAATATATGTATGTCTGTAGTCTGTACCTTGTAGATGACGTCGTTGGAGACGCATTGAGCTTTGGGGAGTTGATTTTCAGGTTCGATACATTTTGGACAGCAGGAGCCGGGCGTCATTTCCTTGTGGATGGGAAGACAGTCGAGGGGTGGGCAGGAGATTCGGTCGCACACGGCTGTCGTCCCCATACAAGTGCAGTTGGTGCAGGTGTCGAGACGGAAAGTGGTTCCAGTTGGGTAGACCTTCTCGCCCAGGATGCACACGGTTCGGGGTAAGTACCGGGTTCGACTCCCATTACACTTGGGACAGCACTCGCCCTTCTCGAGGTAAGTGTTGGCGGCGGGGCAGGAGAGAACGGGACAGGAGTTTTTGGAGCAAACCATGGAGCCACGCGTGCACTTGCACCGAACACAGGGGTCACCCGATAAAGTCGCCTCCTGCCCGTCTTTGTACTCTCGACCGTTGAGACTGCAGCTGTTGCAGGAGGGACAGCATTGGCCGGGCTTTGCGGGACTGGGATGGCTGCAGGGAACATGACACTGGACAGGAGATCGGGTCAACACTCCCGCAGAGCAGGTGGTCGTCATGCAGTCTGTCGTCTTCTCCATCCCACTCGGATATGTCACATTATTGTACACGCACTCTATATACACGCACAAAAATACAACCAACAACGTTTTATTCACTATTATTCATCAAATGTCATGTCCAGTATTAAAGTCAATATTGAATACTCATAATCATCAATATTTTATGCATATATTCGTGTGTGTGTGTGTGTGGTTGGTTATGGAAATGACCGCAGTGAAATCAACCACCATAAGAGTAACTCAGGCTGTACACCTGGATTCAAGTTGTGAGAGGGAAATTGTAATAAAAGGATTGGTAAAAGACACAAGCAAATTCAAAATGTTTGCTCTGGTAAAGAAAATAGGAAAGAAAGAAAGAAAGTAGGGAAGGGACGGAGGGATTTTTAATCGCAGGAGAGATACTGAAAATACTATGGTTTATGGCTTCTTCTACTTCCATGTACAATCTTCTATACATTTAAATTGCGCAGTTTCTATACTATACCTACGTATTTACTTGTAATTATTACTATACAGGTATGCTTGTAAATGACGGAGTGAGGAAGATACCTCCACCCCTCCCCTCCCCCCATTCTCATACTCAAAGTAATACATACACACACAAAAATCCTGAGACTTATTCGATGTTAGTGTACATGGAATTATGTCGGCACTCTTCTTCTTCTTCTTCTTGTTGAACTATTCCTAGTTTTTACATAAATACATAATTCATCGACCAACTTGTTCCTACCCAACAAACACACACATACACACATGGTTATGCATACAGGTCATATGTACATACTCACATTTTCTCATAGTTGTAGTCTGTATTTATGACAGAAATAAAAAGGTAATTACAACGGAACGAGTAAATTATGTGGACGTTGAACAAGTCGTGAAGTCGGAATGAGCAGAGAATATGATGTAGAGAAAGGTAGGTAACTACAAGGAGAAGAAAAAGAGAAGGAAGAGTTTTAGGCTGAGCCTCTTACGCATCTCGCACACTCGTATCCTATTGTACTTGTACATTGTACATGCATACGTAGCCCTATAAACTCATATTCCCACATTCTTGCGGAGAGATTCCCTAAAGTCACAGAGTAGTTGGAGTAAAGAGAGAGAGAGAGAGAGAAAGAGAGAGAGAGAGAGAGAGCAGGAAAAAGAGTTGAGATAAAAATCCACTTGTTTCCAGTCCAAGGTTTTGTTTTTATTTTATTTAAGTGTGAGTGGAGGGATGTGAGCAGAGCAATGAGCAGGTGTTCTCTGGGCAATCTCGCCCAAAAGTCTCCTATGCACATCCATGAATATGATATGATGCTTGCCTGTGTGAACAACCGAGAAAAATGAACGGCATGTAAAATATTCCACAACAACAACATCATCATCATCATAATGATCATGACGACCACGATGATGATGACTCTATATAAGCAGTTTTTACTCTCAATATGTACCAGGTAGGCAGAAAGGAAAAGGGAAACGCAGATAGTACAGACTTGATACATTTTAGCCAGCCATACTAGAAAGTCATTAAAGAGCCAGAGCATCACATGTGTGTAAGGCTGGACTTGGCCAAAGTTTTCTCTGCTATCTATTACTCTGATTCGACTTTTTACTCGTGATGACATTGACAATAGTATCGAGATATCATGGGACTCAGCTTACTGAGTACTCATATCCATGTTTTTACATGCATGTTGTGTGCTCAAGTCTGTCAACTGAAAGTGGAACTACATTATTATGTGTATAAGTACAACATGACAATATGCACAAAGGCAAGACAAAACAGAACAAGTCATCATCAAGAAATGATTCTGGATTCTCAACCCTGAGTTTTCTACAGAGAGAGAGAGAGAGAGAGAGAGAGAGAGAGAGAGAGAGAGGTGGAAGAGCTCTTTTACCTGTGTATGTATGTATTATGTACCATCCGACTCGTTCCTTTTTTCTCAAAGTGACATTTTGTCGTTGAAAGCAAACAGACTGTGACTCGAGTCTATAATTTACTCATCTTTTACAGCCCTGTCTTGTTGTTTCCCACACTGATTGATGGACTCACCGTCCATTTTATTCACTTTTTCACAGGGCCTTTTCCCTCTCCAGAGAGAGAGAGAGAGAGAGAGAGAGAGAGAGAGAGAATGTTCGGTGAATGCTTCTACAACGTGAACTAATAGACTGGATATGACTTGCAACTTGCAACTTGGACTCAAGAGCCCAAGAAAATGAAGGAAGCAAGACAATTACCTCCCTCCTTCACCATCATCATCTTTTTCTTCTTCTTCTTCTTGTGTATGTTTCTTAGATGTGGACTATTGACTCAAAGCGACATTCTAAATCTATTACCGTAGAGCATTAGCTCGGTCCCTTCCTCTTTTTAATTTCTAAATGAACGATGAACGATGGTGGGCAAATAAATGAGCGGGCATGACTGTCTATCTACATAATATAATATAATGTATGATTCATGTGTTTGCTTTGTAATAGAGTGACGGAGTGAACACTGGATAGCTGAATTTGTCCAGCATCACCTTAAATTGAATACATTGAAATACATAAGTAAATATTTAAAGTATTTTCTATTGAGTAACTATGTATGTCTGTATGTACACTTGATCTATTTAGCTTTGGTAATGCTAGTTAGCTTTAGTTGGAGATACACAATTAAATGACGTGTTATAATAATATCTATGTCTAGGTAGGTTGTGACTGCATGTTTCTAGCGGAATTCCAAGTGGTTGTGCAATGAGAGGGATAAACGGTAGGGATAAAAAGAATCGCATGTATTTACCTTTGCAGACCTGACAGCAACCTTCCATCTGCCCACTAACGATGAGGAAACACCCTTGTAGACTCGGACAGCTTTGCTTTTCACACTCAACACGGCCACCCTGCAAACAACAAATTTTACAGACATTAAAACAAGAACAAGAATCCATATGAGAATGAGAGTCAAACAATAAGTAGAGAACAACAGAAGTGCTTAATAATATCTTAACTCGTGCTCACTTTTACTCCCATTTTCACCATGTTTGATCAGCCTAACTGTTTTATTCACTCGTTATATCATATCATCAGTCATCCACAGATTCTCTTTCACTAAATATATTTTTAGTTTTGGGCAATGTAAAGAGAAAGAGAAAGAAAGAAAGAAATATGGAGGAGCGACCACGTTGTGAAAATAAATGGCAGTTGCCATTTTTACACAGCATTACTTTTTTAAACCAGCCGAAAATTTAATAAAACTCTTTGAAATGATCAAATAAAAGTATGGACACGAAAACCTTTACTTCACTTGCCTTTTATCTTGTATGTTGGTCATTTACAGTACAGGCACATATCTTGTGAGAGAGAGGGAGAGAAAGAGCTTTACAGCCTCTTTAACTGCATTTTTTTATTGACTCACTCGTTGAGACTCTCTCGACAAGATGAAAAAAGAAGAATAAGGCGGATTCTCACAAAAAGACGTACAATACAATACGTATACAGGGTGATCAATATGTGTATTCCCGAAAGTAAAAAATCATATCTCAGGAACCCCTACGAATTTTGAGACGGTGTAAAAAGTATTTTGTAGACAAAGAACCAAAGTTTTTTTCGGCATATGTATCATCCTCCAGGTGGCGCTGGTCTCGGGGTCACACAAGGTCAAATATTGAGTGACTTGGGAAAGGCATTCAAATTTGAATTTTGGCGCCGATTTATTTTTCTAAAAAAACTTTATCATTTTTTAGCGCACACGTGTAATTTTGTTTTTTGAAATTCAGCGCCATCTATGAATGGGAATTTTTTGAAAATGTCATGTTTTCCCATAACGCAACGTAAAATTCAAATTTCCCGCCTCCCGATTTTTTTTCCAATAAGGCTGTACCAAATTAGTATTAAAACCAAAAATATTTTGGCGGGATTCCCCAACGTTTAGGCGGGAGAATTTTTTTTGAAATTGCTCAAAAATCGATTTTCAAAAAATTCTCCCGCCCAAATCACGCCAAAATATTTTTGATTTAGTCATAGGCACTAAACTAGACCTTTCCCCACATTTTGGTAGCTTGCGGGTTCCCCGAATTTTTTATTGGTCAACTTTAGTTGATCCTTAACTCTTGCTAACATTTCCACAATGAAAATTTTACACAATTTTGTTTGTGCTAAAATACATACATAAAGAGAGCAATAATTGCACGGCAACAAAAGACCCTGAGTATGAGGTATGAGTGTAACCATGCGGCGGTGTAGAAAATAAAATAACAGCTCGACTTTACTCTTAGAAATCGACGGCATTTACATATTTATCCTTCATTTACCATTCTGCAGGGTGCATAACTTTTCGTAGCGCTCATTACGATAACGGCTTATTTTTCCTTTATTTAAGCAGAAAAAATTAAAGAAAAACAGCCAAAGATCTAGCCCAAGCCAGTACCAAAAACATCTCAAAAATTGGAACTTTTGTGGCTTATACATAGGTGAGTTTATGAATTGAGCAAAAACAAGTCCTTTCATCCCACAGACACATCAAGGTAGAATTTGAGGAAGTGCATAAAAATTTGGGGGTTGCGGTCTCGGCTATCTTTCTGATACATAAAAGAAAGTCTGTATGTATACTGTATATGATTATGTATTATATTGTATGCTTACTGTATATACCTAACTCCACAAGAGCGACATTAGCGGCTAATAAAGTGACAGGGAGAGAAAGATAGAATAAAAGCAGCGAAAGGAATAACAAAGCGCTCAACTCTAACGGCTTTTCGTTTTTTGGCTCTACTGCACAAATCTACATAAAACTAAGCAAGTCGCAAAGTTGTAGACTGCTCCCCATTTGAAGAAACGGTCCTGCCGAGAGAAAGGTTAAGGACAACTTGAGAGCATCTGCTACATTACAATAAGAAAGGGTTCATAATCTCACCTATACAATTTTGTCCTCTCTCTCGGATTCTATTGTTCCGTTTCCTGTTTTTGGAAATACCCTAGTCACATTTCATACACAAAGACTTCATAGAATTCTCAAAGTGCCGCTCAATATTTGGTTACAGTTTGAGTTGGTCTGTTGTTGTGATCATTCGTTGTATATTGTATATATGTGTGCTCAATTTCTCGGGGAAAAATAAAGAATAGCCAGCTAAACGTACATAAAGTCCTAAATTCGTTTGTTCATCAAATTCCAGTTTGGAGTCCAAAAATGATTCCTGCTTCCTTTTCGGATCTACCAACTGAGGTGAGAGTTAATATAATGTGGGGCATTTATCACATTTACATATCAGCCTAAAGAGGAAAACTTAATTTTCTGTCCACTTATGTACAATTAAATACAATGCATAAAACATTTTGTAAAAGATGGTTTCCTGTTTGTTAAAGATGGTTCTCCAAATACTCTCTAATTTGAACGATGGGTCCTTACTTCCTTGTCGTCTGGTGAACCATGGTTGGTGTCAAGTCTCGTCCGAGATCCTTCAAGAGCGACCGACTCTTATTGTGGAAATTCGGTGCTCTTCAGCCCCGGAGAAAATGGATGCACTTGACAAATTATTTAAATGCTTCAAAGAATCCCGGAAATTCTGTTACCCTTTTCCTTACACAAACTTTGTGTTTCGGGGAGATCCCAAGTTGGACATCTCAAACTGTCCAGATATTGAACACTTTTTTGCCTTGTCCAGGCAATCCAGCCTGCTGATCAAAAGCCTCGGATTTAAACGTATTTGTCCTGATCAAGCTACGCTGGATATATTGGAGCCTTTAATATTTCAGGCAGCTTCACACTTGAGAAAACTCGGCCTGGAATTCGAATTCGCGTTTGAGGCGCATGGCTGGGAGGCAGAAGAAGACGAAGAAGAAGTTGAAGACGAAGACGAAGAAGACGAGGAACAGGAGGCTTCCAACGAAGAAAATGATGATGATGATAAAACCCCATCTATTGTTGGTAGTGAATCGACTGTCGCCGAGAAAAAACTTCCCTTCTTAAGAATTCTTCAACTACACGGTTGTGGTAACACCGCCACCGTCGAGTTTGCAACCAAAATACTAAAAGCTGCCCCAAACCTCCAGAAAATTTGGGGTCATAGCTGGGAATCTCACGGTGAAGCCACATACACGATACATTATGCCAGCCACATTCAGCCCCTCATTGACGCCAACAAACTCCATCTCGTCAATAATTGCGGGTTTCAGTTCAATCGGGAATTAATTGAGTCTGGACTGGTGACTCGGGAAAAATTATCAACCAGCAATTTTCAACCAAAATTGCTCCACCTCAGCATCGAGGTCGACCACGACGACGAACTCCAGCAGGTCAAGTCGTACCCGCGGGATCTTTTGGGGATTGTGAAAGACGTTGTCGAGGAATTGGAGACGGATCCCAATTTTGGTCTCCTGGACAACCTCGACTTGATAAAATTCTCAAAACTCAGGGTCTGGACCATAAACTGTGGAGAAAATCCCGTTTTTCCTCCGGGAATGAAGAACCCGGACCCTTTTCCAAGGCTGGAAAATATTCGTAAGCTTTTTTGAACTGTACGAAACTAACATTAGATATTTATTTAATTATGTACGTATGTAATGCCCGATTGTCTTCTTTAACTTGGTCAGGTATCCACTTCGGATGCACAGACGAAGAAGAAGGAGACACGATTTTTCCATCCTGGAGAAACTCCCCGATCCTCGTCCTTCCTTCTGTACACAATTTGGAAATGTTGTGCAACTGTCCATTTGATTGTCCGGGGGATGCAAAGGAATGTTTTGAGTCCATGGCGTTCATGTGTCCAAACACCAGAAACTTGGAACTGGAGTACCCTTTTGCGGCCACCGTCGACTTTACATGTGTAGCACCGATCATTTGGACGAGCATGAGCATGCTGCAGACACTCCGGTTGAGACATATATGCAGAGAGGCTGGACAAAATTACGTGGAAAAGCTGGAGGCGGGTTTTACGGGGTTCTCTGTGAAAACGGTTCGTCGGCTTAAAGCTACCCGGGGAAAGAGGCGGCCAAAGGTGGAGAACGTGGAACATTTAAGGGTCAATCCATCCATCTTACAAATGACAGGTTTGTAATTTTCAGTTTACTTTCTGTACAACTTTTTACTTAATTGTTAATTTTATTTAATTAATCGGTATCGCTAACATGCGTCTATGCAATTGAATTTTTTTAGAGCTGAAGAAACTGAGTATGAGTAAAGAACTTTTGCAGAGAAGCCAGGCGTCAGCACCATTTCTTCCCCTGAGCTTCAAATACGCATTCAACCTCATGCCTGAACTTGTCGTTGAAATCAAGCCATGGTAACTTTCAATGTACATTTTCAGGGGGTGATGCTTACACAGTGTAGATACATTGTACAAATCGGGACGTTTTCTAGGCACCCTTGATTTTCGTCCCAATATTCAAACTATTTTTCATTTTCATATTCGATATTCGTATTGGGCCGATGAGGTCACACTCAGCGGGATATCTTTCCCCAAGTTCAAAGTTACGGTTGCCGTGGCTTGGTTAAAATTTTCTAACTGTGCCCATTATGTATGTACCTATGTAAATTAGACCTTAAATTGTAAATTTATGATCAGTTTAACTTTTATTTATAGAGAATTGGCAATTTTCCATTGGATTAAATTATTCTTGGAAAAACGTGACTTTACTACGTATTTTAATTTACTCATCAATTTAAAATATACTGAAAAAAATTCACCATATTTTAGAAAAAATTGCTGTAAATTTGAAAAGTGTTTTTTTTTATTTTTTAAAAATTATACCTATCGCGGGCGTTCTTTTAAAAATGGACACGTACAAGAATGTAAAGTTTTTATATACATACATATATGTATTATGGTTCATAGTACATGTCCAAGTTGACAAATTAACTATTGCTTACATGCATGTCAACAACGAAAATGTTATTCCATTTAGTTAATTTTAAAAATAAAATTTCATTTTTTCATTATTTAATCAAAATTAGTACGTAAATAGTTTCGAAACCTGGCTCCTGGGTTGATCAAGTTGTCTACTTTTTACATTGTTGTACAGTACAACCCTTCTTGAAATATAAGAAAATCATGCTAAAATTCAAATTTATGGCTATCTTTTGCATTCTGATACATAAGAATACATAAGCCATACTACAGGGTGATCAACTAGGTACAATGTAAAAGTAAAAAATCATATCTCAGGAACCACAACGAGTTTTGAGACGGG
>JAQIVE010006141.1:0-11918 GCA_034698285.1 Sminthurinus bimaculatus | reverse complement strand
AATTTTACTGGTTTACGGTCGGTTGTGAAAAATCAGACTCATGGTTACCGGTCAGATTTATGGTTGGTGGCCGAAAATACAGTCGGTCGCTGCCTGTACAATACGATACATTACCCGACCACCAAATTCTCGGAGGATGATTTGTTCACCCAAACATTTTTTATAGGAAATAAATGATGAATGATAATAAATGTAAGTATCCTTGTCTGTGCATAAAAAAATTTGAAACAGTTCTTTGGAAATACATATATGGTGGCTTACAAATTACAGTTTTTACTGTTGTTTTTTACGAAATACACACAAAATATTGAAAAGAGCGACCAAAAACAACCAAGACAATATTTTCATGACATTGAATACTTTCTTGGTAATAATTAGATTTCACTATGAGCACATACATGTTTTTATACATTTTTTTATAAAATAATTTGTACAAAAAAATACCCGTGATAAATGTACCTAGTTAATAGTTAACCATTAACCATGTTAAGTGTATTTATGATTATTTAAATAAATATATTTCTATTATATACTTTTGGCAAGTTTTGCTACCTGTTGTTCAAAAACGTTTTTGTAAGAATACATTTGTACTTTTTATTGAGCTCATTGTTGAGTTTCGTTGACCAGCTTCCCGTATCCAGCTCTCGAGGTAGAAAAAACCCTTTTTATACCCACTCGACGGCCACATTCACTCTGGGAGGCGACAAAAGGGGTTCGTGAAGCTCTAACCACGCTAACTTTTCCACTTTGACTTTTGAAATACAAAGAAATATGGACTCATTAATAACTTTAAAATATCACTAGCATATACACATAAACATTGAATAAATGTTTAAAAACTGTATTACCATGACAAATTGTCAAATTTTTAAGTACAGGATCGTAATTGCAGGCTGTAAACTGTACATTGTACAACTATGTTTGCACTGTGAGTACACAAAATTGAATTGTGTAACAAGGAAGCACTAAATTCGTTTCAGAATGTACTTAAATCGTAAATATGAACACAACCAAGCTTACATTCGGAATGGAAAAACGCTTTCCAGCACTTCGAAAGCTCATTTTGCAATAATAAAATTTCCGCTGAATATGGTTGTTTTTTAGGGCAACTTTAATCGAGGGGAACTTTTCACAGATTCAACAGAATCGACATTAAACAATCTTTTTAGTCACTAGCAAACAACAAATACACAGCACAACGGGAGAAAGGGATTTTTAAGTGAATACGTGAACAAGGAATTGAATGCTGATGATGAACTTGGAATTTTGAGAAGTTAATCCTATTCCTTTTCGTGTCTAAACTTCAAACTGACCTACGGTCGAACCTTTTTACCTAGCCAAAAAGTTAATGTCTATATCATAATATAACATATCGACACATTTTGTAATAACTACACGCGATTAACTTTTGTTGATTGAATACTGTTAAAACTTGATTTTTTCCTGTAGTCAAGAGTCTGTCTATCACATTAGCACCGTGTAAACAAGGAATTTGAGTTCTGTTGAGTACATACGTATGTAAATAGCTGTCTTCACATTTATGCTTGTGCACGGAAGAAGGAAAGAAGATGAAAAGTTCTTGTTTCTAATTACTTTACGCCAGGACAACTGAACGGAGAAAATTTATCTAGTATGAAGTATGAGTCTGATTTGTGAGCTTAAACTTGGAACTTAAATATGAAATTATGCACTGAATCTTCCCCGCGACCTATGCCTTTCATTGCCAGTTATCTTTAGCGTTGCTCATGGATGACATTGAAAACTATATGTATATCGATAAGTCCTATGTACACGTGGAGAGCTGGATAATATTTTATTAAGGTGTTATTCACATTCACAAATCACAGCACTCTCAAAAAATCACGCAGTCTCGATTATTTGTCTTTTCACATATTAGTTACTTCACACTATTGATAAAGATCTTTCTTTTGTGATCAAGTCGTAAAAAATCCGCGTGTGTGTTCAAGATGAAATATGTATGAAATGAAATGGAATCGATTGTTTATTTTCCGTCACACATGAGATGTTCGGGGCAGGAAGCTCGTGGTCACAGCACACACAATGAAATGGAAATATAACACTAAAACTGATCATTTATATTCACTATAATATACATACATGTATAGTAGAATACTTGTATGTTCTAACGTGTGATAGTTCTTTGCTTAATTTTTCATACCATTAACTTCAAACACAGTACAATATGCAATATACATTCATAAATGTTAAAGATGTCCCTTTGTCAAATGCACTAAAATAGTCTTCAATTTGCATTTACTACACTATTTAATGGCTTATTTTGCTCACACGCAATACACACTGTAACTTAAGTATTAATTACCTAACAACTAATACACTTGTCGGAAAAGAGATTACGACGAAATTACTATTTGAAACTAACAAAAAGTGCAGACTTCAGCATCTTGCGTTTAAGTGCTCTGAATAGTATCTGTATATGGTACAGTGATTCACATTTTATTCTCTGCAACGGAAATCCATAAATTTATCGCCGGGGAATTTACAGGACGAAAAAAGATACGCTTCTTTTTTGCATGAACAAAATAGATACTGATAATAAGACTGATGAGCTAAGTCACAATTATTATGACATTCTGGATGACGAAAGGCGAATTTAAGAAAACTCCATGAATTTCCTTATGTCAATACAGTTATTTAACCCACAAAAATATTGAGACAACTTTCCTCAAGTTGAACCTCAAATAGTATAATAAACTGAATTAAGGTTGCTTGTATTTCTTTCACTATAGTTTGATGGACAATGGACAAATGAAAAAACTGTATCACTGTAATATTGTCTAACAATTTCGGAGAAAATTATATAATGCAGCAAAATCACTCACAATTCACAATGTCATATGAATATTCAATGTAGTTCACCTCACTTGTACAGCCTGTCTACTGTCTATGTATGCTGAAAGTTGACAAACTACTGACGAAGGAGAGACTGACATACTCTCGTGCTACTCATCACCACATGAGATGAGAAGGGGTAGAATGAGCGCCATGTGAAGACTAAAGACGTATCCATAATAATAATATAGTGATCATAGGATGACTGCCAATGCAATGATAGAAAATCAAAATATCTACTATTACGTAACTATACAGTAAAGCTGATGAGGGGTAAGCTAACTAGCAATCATTTTATTCCAGTGTGAGAGACCGAGACTCTAGATTTCTAAACTCTATTAGTAATTTGAGAAAAGTTGTTGATTAAATGATGGTAATTATAAACTGCAAGAGACTTTGAAGGTTGTATTTAACAGCCTTTGTACTCGCAAGTAGCTCTTAATTTGTTAATTCAGACTTTAGTATGGATGCTGCTTGATGAAGACACTAGCACAAATGTATTGTATTTAAGTACCTTGATCTACGCATTTATTCAGTAGTAGTATTTATGTATAGTTATTATGATATGAGAACTATCGACGTTTGCTATGAGCTATGAATGTCATCATAAATTACTATGGACCAACCAAGACTGTGTAGGTAATTATACACACATGTATGCACACATAATTACATATACGCATATGCATGGACGTATCCTGGAATTGATATGAACAAAGCCACAGATGATATGTAATTATGTATGAATATTGAATACGCGTAGTTTGGCAGTTATATGCAAATATCAAGCAAGCTCAAGAACGTCCATACATAATTGGGAAAAAATCAAGCCTATGCTGACGATGAGTCTACCTTTTAAACCTTTACCTTTGAAAACTATGTATGAGAAAATCTGAATTTATTACACTGACATGGACAACATTTTCTCATTACAACTTATTTCCATTGTCTCTACCTGTTTTAATTCCAGCAGAGGAAAAAATTTTAAAATCCGTAAAAATATTTAGAAATAATGAGCAGACTGATGTTGTGTGAGACCAGTCTAGAATTTTAAGAGCATGGTAAAGTTGTCATTGGCAATTAAATTCAAAACAATTTTTTTGCCAGTCCACAAGGAATCGTGAAAAGTATTAATAGCCGTGTATTCGGTAGTTAATAAACAGTATTACGTGCATATTATTGTACTTTTGCGTGTGTGTTATGTGTAGATTCTCTCTTTACATCACAAAAAAGGGATGAATAGTTAGTTGAAAAGTTTAGGATTTTGATTCTGACTTTGTGACGGACAAATAAAAAAGAAAGTTAAAAGAATTGTTGTTGAATATCTTGCTTTGTTGTGTAGCCATGTTTTTTGCCAGACGTACTAAAAATAGCCGACTCTTTTTATTATTTTTTTATAATGCTTTAAAGGTTGGAACGTTGACGGACATTTACTACGGACGATCATTGTGCATGCATAAACACATACACACATGAAGTATCTACATTTTACATGCCATTTTGTTTAGTTTATTACGTTTGGTATGTATCACTGTCCCTTCTATTTGGTTTAAAAATCACAGCTTGAAATAAAGTAGTAACTTTTGTTTATATGTATTGGAAATTGCTGATACCTGTTTTTCATTAAAAAGCTATGTTATATAATATTATACGACATGATCGTAAACAATTTCTCACAGGCAGATAAGAATGTAATATTTAAAAATAATTTAAGAAAATAGGATTCGATAGACATTATAACTATTATAATGCTGATTACAAAGTATGCAAATTATTGGTAAATGCGAATTGTCTACAAATTTCAATAAAATTCAAATACAAGTTTTAATACAATAAAAGATTGTTAAAAGTCTGGAAGTGTTGTTGGAAGTCTTTTAAGCAAATATGTATAGCTACACATAGCATATACATACGTGACTATATAATAGCTACGACATGAAAAAATCGGTATTATTTACTGTAGGTTTTAATTATAGGTAGTTTAAATTTGGTATTCATAATATGTATTGCACAGTAAAGTGTAAGCTGTAAAGGATGAGTAATCAGAAGTAAACCACAAAAAATCACACGTATACAGTATACAGTATACATGTTGTGTAATTTATTCGTATGCTATTGAAATCGAATAACAACATTGCAGGAAATCCAAAACAACAAAATGACTACAAATTGTCCAAAACAGCTTTATTGAGAAAATTTGCCACTGACCATTGATGCACTGTACACTGTACATACATGTACATTGTATGTTTAGTTTCGACTACCGATATTGCATTGCATTTACGCTACATATCTCTTACCCTGTATTTGAGATCGTACGCAAATTATAAAACTGGCGTGAAACCACCGCGGGCTTTTAGTTGAGGGGCAACACTGATGACCGTGTATGCATAAAATGTATCATATTGATGAATTTAGTTTTTCTAATTGTACATGTAATTGTTTGTTCGGCAGGACATATCAGTGCATTACATAATTTGTTTTTCCGCAACAGAAAATAGAAAAGAGGCCAATCTGAATATTAAACATACGGAAATTCTTTGAGGCTACTATGATATAGTATAGTCTACAGTATTGTTATAAATAAAATAAGTGCATAAAAATTATGATAATATGATTAAGATCTTTAAATATCCCATATTTTGCATGTTATCTACTATACAGAAACTATTGTGAGCTACATTTATTATTCAGGAAAGACAAAGAGAAATGCAACAATAAAAATAAGCATTGTTGTTTCATGGAGTTGCGTGCCACTAATGATTCTGGATCACTGGAGCTGCATAAGTACAGCGAATTGCGATAATAAGCATGGGACCAGTGATGGGAATTATCGCAATTATGAATGCATTGCATTGTATAAAGCATCAAATACACAACATGGAATTGCTAAAATGTTAAATACACCAGAATATATTCTATATCTGTAATCTGTATCATACATACAACATACATCGTACATATATTCTTTGTTTTTTGAAAATTTACTTACCTCATGCTCCTCGTTAAACTTTGTAAAACTTAATTTCGGCATTAAGAAAAACTTCACTCAAAACCAGGTTGACAATTAAAAATCTTAAACTAAACTGGGTAACACTGCTTAACGCTAACTTACAATTAAATCAATATCTGTTGAAAGCTCATCTTTGCACTTTCCCTTTATTCTAATATGTCAATAAGTCCTCATTTTGATGAAGTACAACAAAATGGTTCTATTCTTCCAGTGTCAAAATGCTTGCTAATACAGGGAAGCTGGACTTTCCCCCCAAGTTGAATACAAAACAGAAATAATGTTTTGCATGTTCAACAATTCACTATTTTACTGTTTTTGTTAAAAAATTAAGTTCACATAAAAATAACACATTTATAAATGATGAATTTTCTAATGCTCAAGTTTAAGACTGACGAACGAGAGAAAAGGAGAGAGAGACTGTTTTGGCATAAGCTTAAAACAATGACATTATTGTTTCATTCAAAGGCTCGTCTTGGCATTGCTTATATATTGTACATGTAGCTTAAATGCTTTTGCATAATATCTATCAACTAGAAGAAACGCACCACGTACAACATCGTGTTTGTTGAGCAATATCCAGTCACTGGAGAATCAGCCATTTGCATTTTTACTTTTTAAGGGAACGATTTAGTCTTTTGCGTCAAACATGTTGCGAGAACTTTAATTTTTGGATATCGGTTTCAGGTCACAAGTCCTAAATAAACTCCGAGTTCATTTTGACCTCTAGAAATTTATACGGAAGCATACATACATACGTGCACACATATTTGCCATTTTAGCAAAGTAATAAAAGTAGATGTTGCATTCATAACAAATATTATGCACGTACAAATGTCAAGTGTTAGACAGACTTGAGGGTTCTTGGAAATTCTTTCACGCCTCCTGTAAATATGTACAACAACTATGTATTAAAACAACCAAGATTATAATACATACTGCTATGAATCGCGCTCAACAAAATGAAAGTTTCCGAATTAAAAATACTGTAACATGCACTGTCGTCGTCATCATTGTCATCATTATTGGATTAAATACGTACGTACATGCATACACATAAAATATATTTTATCTATACACCGTTATAATATTGTTTTGTGTATTTATTACTTTTGGCCGTGCTCCACAAACTAAAACATGATCAAATCAAATCAAGCAGCAACCAATGTATGTACAATGTACATAGTAGTATACAGATAGATATCTTTTTGTATATAAATGGGGACAAATCATATGATGTGAGGTATTGTAGTCGTGTACTAAAGTGCAAACTGAGCATCAATAAAATGAAGGATCTATAAATCCTCCAATCTGTTCCCTACTGCATCGTGAGTGCTAATACACCTGTAAGATAATGTGCTTGGCGATATAAGTAAGTATGTTATAAACAATTGAACAAAATAAATGCAATGGCAGAATCACTCTACCACAAAACTAAAGAGCACAAGCACAGACGTATTCGTTGCTGATTCTGATACATAGCTGTAACTGACAGACGAACGGTTTTACCTTTATACAGATTAATACCGAATGAATACCGACTGCTGGGCAGATTTGGGTCGGGAAACTTTAAGGGAAACATGCTAAGCAATGGAAGCGTTCACGGAAAGTTTCGGGCTTAATTGAGAATATCATTCCTAAAGAAAACTTGTCTATCAGCTAGCGCAGCGGTGATAAATATACCAACTAAAGTTTATGCTGCACTTTGTTAAACCACGACTATAATATGCTTGAATATGTGTTTAGTGTTTAAGCATCAGCAATGTGGCAGAAAATAGTGAGCGTGTTCAAATTTTGTTTTGTATTTTGCATTAGATCTGTTTACAGTGCATTTGTTTGCTCTCGGCTATCTGCTTCATAAGATATAAGATATACACAACACACACAATACGAAATACGAAAGGTTAGCGACTGACAGATAAATTTTTTTGTTGTTGAATAAATAACCTCCAAGAAAAGAGTTACACATATAGTACAATATCTACAATAATAGAGAATTTGAGTACACAACCTTACTTTATCTAACTAAAGTCTAATGTGTAGAATAGGATAAAAGATAATTAACTAATTGCTTATTCCAAGAAGTTAAGCTTACTTTGTATATCCGCACGTGGGACTTAGTAGTAGCATCCTTTTCAAGCTGCGGAAACTAACATTTGCATTTTATGATATGTACATGAAAACCGAATTTATGCCTACATACATATTTACTTTCAAAAGATTTTGTAAATTCTTTACTTGGAAATAATTAGAAAAAACCTGTACGTTTGTATGCTGATGAGAAGTCATGAAATTTGTGTATACACAAAAATTAAAAGTAAGAACAAAAACAAGACTCCTGAGAAAATGAAAGAGATTAAAACTTTGATTATTTATACTTCACAGTTTACATTATGTGATAGGATTTAGGCTTGAGCTGTTACATAATAAATAATAAGATACAAAATATAGTTTTGGTAAAACAAACTGCATAAAATTGGTTTTAAAAGCAATAAAAGGGCTGTTATAGACCAGCCTTCGTCGCTTCATCTCTTACAATAAAAATCCGAAGCGTACCATCTAGAAAGTTTTTCTACACAAAGTCAGTCAGAAGTCAGAACAAAAAAAAGTTCGATACACCGGATAGAAGAGAGAAAGCATAAACAGGTACATCTGAAAAACCTTTGCAGCACCTGCATTCACATTGAGCTGTGTGTTTTATGCAGTATATATAGTCATAAAAGTTTTCATTATACTTTTTGTCTATATATTCACAACTCACGTTACACAATAGGTCGTTTATTTTTAGGAGGCATTTTGATGACAACGTCTGGATCTGGATATTTCAATTACATTTTACATACCCTCCTGAAACAACCTGAAATGCACCTCGTTACTTCTCGTTATTTGCAACCGGCCAAATCTGTAGGGAAAAGTTGAAGGTAACACAGAGTAAAGAGATAGTCAAGTAAAACCATGAAAGATTAAAAGATGAGCTTGGTGACTTTTTTTTCTATCATAATATTTAACAACAAGCTCGCACACATTCACAATTTTACAATATATATATACAAAATACATACCATCAACCAATAACATATAAACATTCAACTTGAGCCCAATGAGTATCTGCACATCCATCTAATATCTGTATGTGTGTATAATGTATAAGTAAGAGAGAACATGGCCGAAACCGGCAATCAGCTCTTTGACTGACTTTCGTCTTTCGTGTGCACTAACGATAAGTGATCCAGTCGGTAATATTGTAATAGTCATCAGCATTTCACATTCAACAATTCCATAATATTTTGTGTGATAAAATAATGATATACATAAAAACACTCACTCACTCACTTGCTCACACGTTCGCTCACTTGGTCTCACATACATTCACACACACATTTAATGCTTTATTTATGCATAGTATCATATCATAATATTGCAGCCATGCTCAACTCCAACTCCACAATATCGTTTTATGTTCAGGTCGTATAGAAGTAGTAGAAGGAGAAAAAGAAGAAGAAGAATCAGTCTAGTATATAAAACACGGTAGTGGTGTGGCAGTAGCTTTTACCCACTCCACAAAGATAGAAAACATGCAATATCTTCTTCAGGTGGTTATAACAGGCGTCATCATAATACCTTTAATATATTTCTGCATATAGTTACCTTGTGTGTGTAGTGTGGACAAATGAAACAACATTATTATTTAACAAACATCTCAGTATGATATATTATGTATATATACACACACACAAAAGGCATGTATTTGTGCATACCTATATACAGATACAGGATTATTATCGCATGGAGTCATCATCTTTTTCCCTCATTTTCCTTCATTAATGCACTTTTTCCGGTGAAAAAAGTTTTATTCAAACTCAAGGTCAACAAGGGAGCAAAGAGTTGAAGTTGGTTCAAGTCAAGAATTTTTCAACGAGAGGACAGCAATAAGAAAACAAGTATATTATGTATTGTGTGTGAGTTGTGAATAATGTAAAATAAATGTTGAATAATATAATACAATAATATTAATATAACATGGCTAAAGTACAAAATAGTACAAAAGAGTACACTCCATGCACACATCAGTGTACAGTGTACAGTGTACAGTGTACAGTGTACAGTGTACAGTGTACAGTGTACAGTGTACAGTGTACAGTGTACACCACCCCACCATTACAAATATTATAAGATACATGCGATGCAGTGCAAGGCGTGTATCAGTATCAGCATATAAATACATAATTATAATATGAGGAGCAAGGTGTAAGGCAAAAGGATAAACAAATCCTCTCCCCTCTTTTTCTGTCTTTGTCCAGTCACATCAGACACATTAATCCACTGGAATATTTCATTCGCATTTATGTATATATATCTACTTACGTATTCTATAATCATACATAAAGCAAAACATTGTGTAAAAATAAGCTACTAGATGTTTACAAACTCTCTCTCTCTCTCTTGTATGTATATGCTTTATTTAAATAAATACGAAAAGGAACGACGTGATGATTTATTTATTGGAATTTTACAATACAATACAATATAAATAATAAATAACCGATGCTACCAATTCCGTCGTCATAAAATTTATTGCACATAATATGTATCCACACGAGCAGGAAACAAGGCAAAAATGTTCTAACTACCTACTAGATTACGTGTACATTGCACGTAGATTGTGGGCTATATATTATTGTATATTATCTGTACAATGTGAGGTGATGTGATACAATGTAAACAATTGCACTGTGTGGTTTTCTATTATTGTTGTATAATGTACGATAATAGCACACACGAAGAAAACATGCATAATCTGTAGTAGGTATACATAGGTTACACATGTATACATATATTATGTATAGTTTTACTAGATGATTTTATGTACTCAGTTTCAAGTGGAGAATCTACACGTGTCTTCAATTCTCCAGCAGGCAAATACGATATTGACCTTTCCTCGTATATTTTTTTCAACAAGAAGTACAAAAGTATAAAAATCAACATGTGAAGACACCGTCGTTGTTTTATTTGACTATATTTTACATTTTACACAAAGAACAACGCGGTTTGCTCATTTCTACATTATTATAAAATCTTTCTCTCTTCTTCTTCATTATGAAATACGAAATGCAATTGTGGTATGCATATGTATTGTGGGGCCCTATGCCAAATGTAAAGTGTAAAAGAAAAATCTTTCGAGAAAAACAACGTGCTCTTTCTTCTTTTTTATTGAAAAATTTTAATACAATTCTGGTTTTACACGGCTCCCTATCACATAACACATATACATACATACAATATACATGGGTATAATTCACCTTTTTTCAATCTTATTATCTACTGCATGGTATGGAATGGTATGACTATCTTATGGCTGTTCATCTACTGGTGCCGCCGCTGCTGCTGCTGCTGGTTCTGGTTTTTCTTTGATCAGAAAGAGCGAAAGAGGAAAAAAAAACTCTTGCTTTGCTGGAAAATAAAGTGAACAATGAACTATTACTTACCTTCACTTGACTGTATATCTAACACTATAACACTGCGGCTACTAACTAACATCTAATATCCCTTAACTATCTTCTCGTTCTTTCTGCAGTTCTTTGAGCTCCTGCTTGGTGTTTAGCGTGCATATTACATATCTATCTACACATTCTACATGTATGGTGAATACACGCGTCTCCTTTGAGCGAGTAATTGCTACTTATGTGAGCTTTGAGCTTTGAGACCTTTTGCCTTTGCTGCTGCTGCTGCTTCTTCATTTTATTATTATTGCGTAATAATCATCAGACAACAACCAAAAATTTGAGTGGTATTAACTTTGAATCAGCCAGCAGACAAGACACACTCGTTCTCTCATCATCATCATCTTACATAATACGTAATGTGTATATTACTGATATATTATGGATAAACTGTAAAGGATGCCCACATTGTGTTTAAAATGTAAAATGTCCCTTTTGTATTGATGCATTGTTATTTGGTATTCGGTATACAGTATGCATAAGACATGCATCATAATATATCGTCACACTAATTCCAAAAAATGATAACTCCCATA